>JAODAL010071407.1:0-15537 GCA_025379985.1 Phyllomedusa bahiana
GTTTTTTGCAAAAGCAAAAAAAAAAAAAAAAAGAAAACAAGCTATGTAGATGGAAAATAAAAAAGTTATGACTCTTGGAAGGCAGAGCGGAAAAAACCGAGGTGCCATATTATTATGACCGCCTGTCAGGACGGGGTTAAAAGGTGCATTTTGTCGTGCAAAAAAAAAAACAAGCTATTTAGACGGGAAAATATGAATAAAGTTAAGGTTCTTGGAAGGTTGGGAGGAAAAAAAATGAATGCAATGAAAAATTAGGGAAGAGGTTGCAAAGCACCTGCATTTTATATTTAATTGCTCGCAGCTTTAATGCAGATGAAAAACGTAACAAAGCGCAGCGTGCGAACCCGGCCTGATCCGAAACAAGGAAAACTGCAAACAACTCATCGATTTCTAATTACTGTGAACAGAAGGAGCAGCAACCTCTTCATTACAAAGAGATCAGTAAATGTGCCCAGGAGCCGCTCGGGATCAATGCACTCGGCAGTAAAACCATCGCCTCGTCCCATACACACAACACGACTTCCCGCAATTGGGCAAGTGCTGGCTAAATAAGCAGCAGAAGGAGAGAAAGGAAAGAAAAATTCCAAAATTTACTGAAAGAAATATGGATACAAGCAGCGGGGTGCAGAGGAACCCCAAAGGAGAAGCTACAAAATACTGATGGGCCGCCCCCGGCTACCAGACCGGCTGCAGAGCGTCATACGTAGAGAAGGCTCCATGCACACAACACTTCTGGCTTCCATTTAATATACATGACATGACTAATGCATTAATTATATGTCAAGAAGTGTCACCCGTCACCCATAGGGTTCCATCGTTACTAAAAAGTATGCAATTAAAAGGGCCCAAAGGTTAAATACCCACTAAAGTGGGTTGTCTAAATCAACTTTTTTAAACAGATCCACAATTAGCTTCAGGTTCCCACTTCCTGTTCAGGTTGTGGGCGGTTCTACAGCTTGGTAATAGATTGTACTCTATCTCAGTATGACACAGGCTGCTGTCAGGGTAACACACAGTGCGCCCTAACAGTAGGCTTACTATACAGACCGCTCTGAGGCTACTCTAGGTCCCCCTGACTGTATAGATATTTCCCCAGGCTCTATTGGCTACTCTAGGTCCCCCAGGGCTGACTGTAAAATATTCCCCAGGGTCTATGGGCTACTCTAGGTCCCCAGGGCTGACTGTAATGATATTCCCCAGGCTCTATTGGCTACTCTAGGGCCCCAGGGCTGACTTAAGATATTCCCCCAGCTCTATTGGCAAACTCTAGGTCCCCAGGCTGACTGTATAGATATTCCCCAGGCTCTATTGGCAAACTCTAGGCCCCGGGGCTGACTTATAGATATTTCCCCAAGGCTCTATTGGCTACACCCCTACTAGGTCCCCATGGATGACTGTTTATAGATATTCCCCAGGCTCTATTGGGCTACCTAGGTCCCCCTGACTGTATGAATATTCCCCGGGCCTCTATTGGGCTACTCTAGGTTCCCCTGACTGTATAGATATTCCCCAGGCTCTATTGGGCTACTCTAGGCCCCGGGGCTGACTTTATAGAAATTTTCCAAGCTCTATGGGCTCCTCTAGGCCCCCCCTGACTGTATAGATATTCCCAGGCTCTTTTGGGGCTCCTCTAGTCCCCAGGCTGACTGTATAGATATTCCCCCAGGCTCTATTGGGCTCCTCTAGGTCCCCAGCGCTGACTGTATAGATATTACCATGCTCTATTGGGCTCCTCTATTTCCCAGGGCTGACTGTATAGATATTCCCAGGCTCTTTTGAGCTACTCTATGTCCCCAGGGCTGACTGTATAGATATTTTGCAGGCTCTATTAGGCTACTCTAGGCCCCAGGGCTGATTGTATAGAAAATAAATCCAGATAGCACAGGCACATGTTGACGCGTTTCGAATAGTTTGTGAAAAATAAAAAGAACTATTTGATTGAAACGCGTCAGCGTGTGCCTGTGCTCTGACCCTGTGCTTTTTGGATTTTTATATCTTTGAAGGGAAAAATATTATCAATTGTAATCTATAAGGAGTGCCGAAAACAAAAAACTTTTAGCACGGTAATAATCAGTCCCAGCCGTCACAGTTTAGGCTCCAACTATCACCGACAGCCAACTCTCCTCTCCAATTAGTTCCAGAACATCAGTGCAGAGATGAACGACCTCCACCCGAAAGTTTAACTCCTTAACGACCTCCCACCTTCTTTCGACATCGGACGGTGCAGGTCGCCATCTGCAGCGACATTGTTTGACATCACTGCAGACACCAGAGTTTGCGGCGCCCGGCGCCGCAGCAGTGCTGAAGACAGAGCTGTACTACACAGCCCTGATCCCAGCGCATCTCCTGCGAGCCCCGGGGAGCGGGGGAAACCTCCGCACCCTGGTGCTTTAACCCTTTGATTGCCTCAGTTTGTCACCGCAGCGCAATCAAAGGGTTTCACTGCTCTGTCGGAATCGGGACACCCGAGGAAACGGCGTGCCAAAACAGTCCGGGGACCTAGAGTAGCCCCAAGGCTGTCTGTATAACAAGCCAGCGATCAGGGCAGACTGTGAGCTGCCCTAATCACTGCCTGTGTCAGACTGACACAGTTTATAACGTATTAGCTTATATGAATATGCTAATACATTACTAAGTTTAGAAAAAAAAAATAAAACTATCCCTATATTATCCCTTCATGGGATTTTTCAAAAAGTAAAAAAACATAAAAAGTGTGGAAAAAAAAATAAAATAAAAAATAAAATTAAAATAAATATTTAATAAAAAATAATTGTGCCTACATTACACCAATAAAACCTATAAACATAATAGGTGTCCACACGACTGTAATAACCTGCAGAATTAATCTAACAAGTTATTAAGTGTGAAATGTAAATGGTGTAAAAAAAAATGGAAAAAAAATGGAAAAAAAAATTTTGAACTTAAACCATTCCCGCAAAAAGTACAACTTGTCCCGAATAAAACGAGGCCTCATACAACTGCTTCATTGAAAAAATAAAAAAGTTATGACTGTTGAAACGCAAGGAGGCGAAAACTAAAAAAAATGTGCTGGTCATGTAGTACTTTTCAGGTGTTTGGCTTAAAGGGAATGTGTCATCAAAAATGACTTATTATTTAACTCACATTTTTATGTTCAACACATTTTTTAAAAAATTTTTGGTTTATATATAATTTTTTTAATTTTCCCTATCACTTTCAATACTTTTTAATAATCTTAAGTCCTGCATTTTCACTTTGGCCACTAGGCCTATAATGTCTAAAACTTCCTGTTCTGTAAGAAAATTTTCAGTTGTCTGCTCATTATCAGCACAAAGAGGTCAAACTGAAAGGGAAAACCATGTGGGAATAATAACCCAGATCCACCAGTCAAAAAGAGGAATGTCACAGTTCAACCCGTTTTACCCCCCTGCACACTGATTTCTTCCCAGGTCACAGAAACCCTGACTAGAAAACTCTCCTATAAAGTGAAAGGACTGAGTCAGTTTTAAGTCTCCTATGTGCATGATGCTACTGTAAAACACTCTCTGAAATACGTTAAAGCATGCAAGCAAGGCCTAGTGGCCAAAGTGAAAACTGCAAGACTTAAGAATTATTAAAAAATATTGAAAGTGATATGAAAAATGTGAAAAAAAAACCAACCAAAAATTCCTAAAAAATGTATTTAACATAAAAATGAGACTTAAACAATGACTCATTTTTTGATGCCACATTCCATTTAAGGGGTTAAAGTCTATGGGCGTTCGGTAATAGGTTAAAATCCATCCCCATGTCCCATGCCAAAAAAAGACCTCAAAAACCACCGTGTGAACAAAGCCTGGGAATAAAACCAATGGATAAATGACTACCTGCATTAAGGATTAAAGAAAAGGAGAATGGTTAACCCGAAGATTTATATCTCTGAATCCTCGAAGAGTCTGGTGACCTGTGACTCAGTCCGGCCTCTGCATGCATTACCCACACTGCTCGTGAAGAATTACTGCTCGTTCAGGTGCGTTCCAGAAGGGAGTGGGAACGGCCCGAGGGCAGAACAGTCGTTTTCGAACAGTTTGTAGTAGGTGACTCAGATAATCTTAGAAGAACCATAGCAACAAAAAATATTTTCATCCTTACTTCAAATAAGGAACATTCCGGACTTCTTCCAGCCGGCACATGTGTTGGTACCCGGGTACCTTTGCCACTTGCAATCCCTAAGTTATCCTCCTACCAAAGTAGATGCATCACGGTTTATAATGCATCCATGACCTGTGACCCCTGGCTTCATAACCCCTTAAGCCGAACGCCTGAAAAGTAGTTAATGACCAGAACATTTTTTTAGTTTTTGCCTCCTCACGTTTCAACAGTTGTAACTTTTTTATTTTTTTAATGACGCAGTTGGATGAGGCCTCGTTTTATTTGAGACGAGTTGTACTTTATGGGGGAATAGTTTCAGTTCACTTAGAAATTATTGCAGAATTTTTTAAAATTTTTATTTTTACACCATTCACATTTCACACTTAATAACTTGTTAGATTAATTCTACAGGTTATTGCGGTCGTGTGGATGCCTAATGTGTAAGATTATTGTGTGTGTACTTTATGCACAATTATTTTTTACTAAATATTTATTTTTATTATTTTTTTTACATTTTTTACACTTTTTCTGGGTTTTTTTCACTTTTTTTTTTTACTCCCATGAAGGGAGAACTATTTTACATTTTTTAAAATTTTTACACTTAGTAATGTATTAGCATATTCATATATGCTAATACATTCAAATCTGTGTCACTTTGACACAGGCAGTGATCAGGACAGCTCACAGTCTGTCCTGATCACTGGCTTCATACACAGACAGCTCTGGGAGCACTATAGGTCCCCAGGGCTGACTGTGCAGCCGATCCCCGGGCTCTGTCGGGTCACCGGGCGTTCCGATCACCCGACAGAGCAGGGAAACCTTTGATTGTGCTGCGTTAACGCACCGCCGCAATCAAAGGGTTAAAGCACCGGGTTGCGGAGGTTTCCTCTGCAACCCGGTGCTCGCAGGACATGCTCTGGGATCAGGGCTGTGTAGTACAGCCCCGATCCAAGCGCAGCTGCGGCGCCGGGCGCCGCAAACCCCGAAGTCTACGGGGACGCCAAAAGACGAACGACCTGCACCAGCCAACGTCAAAAGACGGTGCACAGTCGTTAAGGAGTTAAGAAACTTCCTGCCCTTGCTCCAATGTCAGTTCGTTGGTGCTCTTCCTTTGAGCTTGACCCCTGTTTGCTGAGCTCTTGTTGACTTATCCCTGGAGTTACTAATGTACCCCTGTTAACAGTGCACTATCCAGTGCATCTGTTGTTCCTGACGTTGTACTAGTCTGTTACTACCTGTTGTTATCAAGTCCACTACCTGCCTTGGACTGTGTTACCTACCTATGATTGTACGCTGCTGTGACCCGTCACTGTCCGGTGTCCCGCACTTCGGCTACCACCGCCAGTTATTCCTTCTATCCTTGCGGTGGCCAAGAGAATCCACAATACCCGGCGTTCTATTCCCAACTTTTCTTTCCCTAACCTGTCCCTAAATCTGACCCTGTCACCAGACACCCCTGTCCCCATTCCTACCACAGGCACTATCCATTGAAATGCCCCCCCCCCCCTCCGTCAATAAACAACCTGTTTTCCTAGTATATACCCTGTTTCTCCGAAAATAAGACATAGTGCATATTTTTATGCAATTCAGAGTTTTGCTGCTTATTCTAATGTTTGTGATGAAATCACAACAGAATATTATTAAATGTTGATGTTTTGTTCAACAATAAATGTGAATTAGGCCTCGTTCACACGGCTGATTCTGGGACGGATTTCAGCCATAGTGCGTGCCGTATTACGCTCCAATACAGCTGAAATCTGTCCCAGGCATTACGGTAATCCACAGTTCTCATAGAGAACTATGGATTCCGTCTCCTCTCCCCGCTCGGCATATGCACATTATCCCGGCGGGATACGCACCGTGGATAATGAATGTCTATGGGTCCCCCCACCCCCGCCGCACGGCACACGCCATAATTGCGGGGTGAAATCCATCTTGCAATTACGGCGTGAATGAGCCTAATAAATTAACTTAGCCTTATTGTTCATAGAGAAAAAAAAACATCCCCTAAAAATAAGTCTTAGCTCGTTTTTAGGAGCAAAAATGAATATAAGACACTGTCTTATTTTCGGGGAACAGGCTAATAGTTAAAACAATGGCTAGATAAGTTGTTTTTCTCAGCTTAATTAACTACTTTAAAGGGGTTGTCTCGCTACAATGATTGGGTTTTAATTTAAAGATCTTTAAAAAACAAGCAGCTTTGCAATATATGTTCATTAACAAAATGTCCTACTGATTTTGAGCTAGCCCTGTTAGTATTACTACATCAGCTTCTCAGATCTCAATAGCAGCCGACCTGTTGATCCTTATCTTACTGGCTGTCAGTCTGAATGACTCATCACCTATGAAGAAAAAGGTCTGACAGAGAGCCCCTCCTGCACAGAATGCTTCGGGAGGGGGAGGAGGACTATGGTGTCTGTGTCCAAGCTGCCTGGATTAACCCTGTGTGTGCCTGCTTCCCTCCTGCCTCTACACAGATGGATGTGACAGCAGTGACCCTGTCTGGTTACTATAAATCATGATATGTTCTTTGGAACTGTGACTATACTAATACTATAAGATCAGGCATGTGAATACTTTATGTTCTTCCCCGTATTAGTGAGACATCCTGAGTATAGTAACACTGCCCCTTGTTGTTGCTGGAGATGTGGAGACTTGTAAGCTAAGCAGGGGATATAGAACACATGCATCCCCTCGCTCTTTTAGCACACCACTTCAAACCCTTTCCCCTCTACACTCATAGATCAGCCCTCTCCTGCAACCCGACCTAGGCAGGCACACACCAGGGTTGAACTCTGAGAGCAAACCCCCTCCCCCCCCTATAGAAGTTACGTAGCTGCCTGTGTGCTGATGGAGGGGGAGAGGGACAGAACAGACAGACCAAGAAGCACGCCCCTCAGTTCAAACTTTACCAGGGACTCTGACAGGCTGAAAGCTCGTAATGAGACAACTCCTTTAATAATGACTGTGTGATTTACCAGGTGATTTACTGTAAATTAACTATTTGTAATTCAAATCGAAGATAATGTAAAGGTCACTGCCTACATATTAAAAGTATGTTTATTGGAAGTAACCAATTGTATTGTATTATGATTAAACTAACAAATGGTATTGCAAATTGTAATCAAAATGTGAAGTTACGATGATGGTGTTAATGTTGACAACCTCTAAACCAACTGTATAAAAACTTGTGTCTGTTAACCAAAATAAAGTATTTTGATTCTCAATCAACAGCCGGTAAGGGGCTTTGTAGCGGAATCTAACAACCACCATTTACAGCGCGGGATGGAGCTGTCTAACCCCTTCGATGCTGCATCGAACACAGTCTCGGCATCTAAATGAATGAGAAGCATTGCTGTGAACCGTTCCTCACTTCGATCGGTACCTCCGCGGCGAGTTCGCTGTGTTCTGATCAGTTAACATGGCAGCTGGAAGCCTTCTGAAGGCTTCCATTGCCGCCATGTTTTCTGTTTTACTACTTCCTGCCCCGGACAGGAAGTAGTAAAACCGCCATCTTTGTACACCGTAAGGCATTGTATTGCAAAGCAATAGGCTAGTGGTGAAGGATTCAAAGTTACAGAAAAAAAAATGTAAATTGTGAAAAAAAATAAAAAATAAAAGTTCAAATAAAAAATTACACATATTTGGTATCGCGCGTCTAAAAAAGTCTGATCTGTTAAAATATAACATTTATCCCGTACGCTGAACACCGGAGAGGGAAAAAAATCCAAATGGCAAAATTGCATTTCTTATTTAATTTCAAGTCCCCTAAAAATTGGAATAAAGTGATTAAAAAAGTCGCCTGTATTCCAAAATAGTACCAATAAAAAGTACACTTCAGCCCGTAAAAAAATGCCCCAACGCTCAAGTTTACAGGTGTTAGTCCAAAAAAGTTTTTGGTTGCAGAAAATGGCACTGTGCCAAAATTTGAAAAGTAGAACATTTTTTACATTTTTTTTTACGGTATCAAAACATAACACAAACCCTACATGTTTTGTTATTGCCGGATTCATATCAACCTGAAAAAATACAGAGAACACATCATTTTTACCAAAGATTGAATGCCGTAAAAGCAAAACTCCGGCAAACATAGCACAGGTACTTTTTTCACATTTTGCCCCACTTAGAATTTTTTGGCGTTGTCCCAGAATATTCTATGGTAATATGAATAACATCATTAGAAAGTACATCTTAGTCTGCAAAATAAAAGCCCTCATATGTCTATGTAGGTGGAAAAACTAAAAAGTTATATCTCTTGGAAGGCGAGGAGAGAAAAACGAGCGTGACAAAAAAAGGCTCCAAGGAAGGGGTTAACTAAAACATTACTGAATGCAACAAGCTCACAAGACACAATCTCTCAGTTACCAGTATAGGCAGCAACCAGCTACACAGTGAAACTTTATAGAGAAGATCTATCAACCAGTCTCACATAATCAATCTCACATGTGTGCATGGTCAGCATATAGTCTAGAGAGTTGTTTTGAGGGAGTTGCATAGCAATATCCCTCACTAGTCTGGCCCTACCAAAATACAAAAAACATATCAATATAACTCTGTAATTGAAGAATTGGTAGAACTGAAGCTGTAAAAAACATAAGCAACACAGGACTAAGACAAACAAGGCTCAAATAAACTAGGAACAGATAACTAACCAAAACAGGAAGAAATGCAACAAGCTCACAAGACACAATCTCTCAGCTACCATTATAGACAGCAACCAGCCACACAGGGAAAATCTGCTTTATAGAAAATATCAATCAACCAGTCCCACATAATCAAGCTCACATGTGTGCATGGTCAGCATATAGTCTAGAGAGTTGTTTTGAGGGAGTTGCATAGCAATATCCCACACTATGCTGGCCCTACACAAATAGCTCAAACCTATCAAGAGAACTCAGGAATAGAAGACATGGGAAGACTGATGCAGGACAAAACAGAAGCAACACAGGACTAAGACAATCAAGGCTCAAATAAACTAGGAACATATAACTAACTAAAACAGGAAGAAATGCAACAAGCTCACAAGACACAATCTCTCAGCTAACGATATAGACAGCAACCAGCTACAAAGTAAAAATCTGCTTTATAGAGAATATCAATCAACCAGTCCCACATAATCAAGCTCACAAGTGTGCATAGACAGCATATAGTCTAGAGAGTTGTTTTGAGGGCGTTGCATAGCACTATCCCTCACTATGCTGACCCTACCAAATATCTCAAACCTATCAAGAGAACTCAGAAATAGAAGACATGGCAAGACTGACACAGGACAAAACAGAAGCAACACCGGTTTAAGACAAACAAGGCTCAAATAAACTAGGGACAGATAACTAACCAAAACAGGAAGAAATGCAACAAGCTCACAAGACACACTCTCTCAGCTACCAGTATAGACAGCAACCAGCTACACAGTAAAAATCTGCTTTATAGAAAATATCAAACAACTAGTCCCACATAATTGAGCCCACATGTGTGCATAGTCAGCATATAGTCTAGAGAGTTGTTTTGAGGTAGTTACATAGCAATATCCCTCACTATGCTGGCCCTACCCAAATAGCTAAAACATATCAAGAGAACTCAGGAACAGAAGACATGGGAAGACTGACACAGGACAAATTAGAAGCAACACAGGACTAAAAAAAACAAGGCTCAAATAAACTAGGAACAGATAACTCACCAACAGCTAGAGGGCCATTGAGAGCTGGCCTAGAGAGTTGTTTGAGGCAATTGCTCTCAACTATCCTCACTAGTCAGGCCCTACCCAAATAGCTAAAACCTAGTTCAAGAGAAACTCAAACAAAGACATGGATACGACACAGGACAAATCAGAAGCAACAGACTAAAAAAAACAAGGCCAAATAAACTAGGAACAGATAACTAACCAAAACAGGAATAAATGCAACAACTCACAAGACACAATCTCCAGCACAGATAACGCAACCAGCTACACGTAAAATCTGCTTATAGAAAACTCAACACATCCACAACAGCTCACATGTGTGCAGGGTCAGCATATAGTCCAGAAAGTTGTTTAAGGCAGTTGCATAGCAACAGCCTCATCTGTTTGAGTAAACCAGAGAAGAAGAAATGGCAGAAGGATTCCTGCCATTGGTAAAATACTTTACATGTAATGTCAGGGCAGAATAGTCACATTCAGGGTGGACCTTCTTTGTTTCTGGAATTGAACTAAATGTGAAAGCCTCTGGAACCTTCATAGAGGATGTTGACATAGTTTCCCATAAAGACCATCACAGACGTCATCTGCCTTTTCTAGCGGCCGGGCAAGGACTGATGACTAGGTAGTGGAAAACAGCAAAACAAAATAGTTGTTTGACTTTTTGACCCTGTAGAAGCCATGAGCTTCAGTCATGAGAGGATATTCACTGATAGCTCTTCACGTGGGGGCTACAGACAAAGGGGGTGGCTTAGGTAGTCCTTACCGAGAAGGCAAGTTCCACCGATCTAATCAAAAAAAAAAAGGGGTAGACACAAGGGCCAATTATAAACCCCCGTTTATCAAAATCCTCCTTTTCCCCATGGGAAAATTAGGCAAAAAAGGGAGTTTTAGACCTAAACAGGTTCATACATGTGGCCCAAAGTGTAATAATCATTGCTCTGTTACTTTGTACATGTTTAGAAAGCGGTAGACCATGCTACAGTATATTTGTCCATCCCTTGTTTTATTCTTGTGTTTTAAAACCACAATAACAAGGAACAGGGTGTCAAAATTAAATGAAAAAAAACTTTGAATTCTTAGTTCCAACGTTTTATTTTTTTAAAAAAAAATTTTTTGGGGGGTTTTTTTTTTTTTTTTTTTGATTTTTTTTTAAAAAAAAATTAAGCTGCACTGATATAAGGCCCGGTGGAGGGGGGGGGGGCAAGAAAACCAAAATGGAGGGAAAATATAATGATGCACGGCGCCCCCCACACCCTCACCTGGGGCTCTGCGTGATGGCGCCACGACCCACCGTGGGCATACTCACAGTCTAGTTTCCCCCCCCCAGGGAAATAACAGAGTTTTATCTGCTGGCCTTTCCCACGCTCCCCCTCCTTAGGGGGCCGCACGCCCCCCGCCTTGGGCGCCACCCCCGGGGCCTGTTGGATGTCCAGGGTTCACCCATTAAAACCCCCCTCTTTGCCCTTTGGATCAAAGTGCCCTGTCCTTCAAAAAGCTTCCTTATCTGTATTCTGATATTCTGGTCGGTAAAAGTTGCCCCTCCCCTGACCAAAAACCTTCTGTTTCCCTCCAGATCTTTTGCCTTTCCCCCCCTAAAAGGGGTCCTGATGATTTTGTACCACCTGCACCTCGCCGCCACCCAAAGCAACGGTTTAGGGGGGGGGGGAGCGACCCTGGTAGGGCCCCAATTGCCTTGAGGGGGCTCTGGGGACAAAGGGACCACTTAGAATTCCACTCTACCCCTTGTGGGTCCAAGGGGCCACACTCTAACCGGGGGCCCCCTTCAATGATTGTAATGATGTAGATAAAAAAATATAAAGAGAAGCAGAATAATGGAAACTAATGGTTATTGTAGTTGTTCAAAAACACGTTTTTCAGATCCGTTTTTTGGATCTACTTTTCGGACGCAAAACGGATCCAAAAAAACGTTCTAACATGTGCGTTGTTGACTCTCCGTTCAGACGAGTGATCGTGCTGAGGTTTTTACTTGCGTCTTTTTAATGCATTATTCCGGATCCCCTTTAGGGAATTGAATTCAATTTTACTTTTCGTGTTTTGAAGGGAAACCCTATAGGGAAAAAAATGTGGGGCGCTTTTGGAGCCCCGAAAAAAAGGATCAAAAGTGCAACATACTCGTTGAAAATCGCATCCGAAAAACGCATTGGAAAAATTTGAAATTTCCCCCGTGTTTGGGGTTTGTTTTTTTAAAAATTTAATGGGGGGGGGGTTAATTTTTTTTGATGCAAAACCCGCACCCCAAATGCCAAAAAATTTTAAAAATAATAATAATAATAAAAAAATAAAAAAAAATAAAAAAACATTAAAAATTTAAAAAATTCCCTTAAAATTTTTAACTTTTTATATTATATTATATTATTATAATTATATATTATAATTATTATTAATTATAAATTTTTGAAAAAGAATAAATTATTGTTACTTTTTTTTAATAAAAAAAAAATTATTTAATAAATAATAATTATGAATTAATAATTAAGTAAGCATCAATTATTAATTTATTATTCATTATTACTTAATTATTAATTCATATTTGATAATTAATTAAGAACTAATAATAATAATTAATTATTAATTATTTTCCCAATGGGGTTGGTTTGGGAAGCTATAGGTTAATTTAAAAAAAAAAAATTGTGGTTTATTTCAATCATATTATTAGATAAAGGTGTATAGTTTATAATTCACACAAGGTCAAAAGGGTGAATTTGGTCATGGATAAGTTAAATTATTAGAGTTTAATTGATTTGAAAGAAAACGCATTGAAAAACGGATCTGAAAAACGCATGTAAATCTGAATATTTGTTAGCTCTTTTTATATTATACTAGAATAAATAGTAAAATAGTAAATTAGTAAATTATAATAAATTGTTAATATATAAAATAATATTCCTTAAATCATTGAAAGAACACTACCTTAAAGGAGTTGTCTCACTACATTGATTCCTCTTACCTCAGTCCTGTTTTCTTGGTTTCCTTTTGAATTCAGGGGTGTGTTTACTGGCTTCTACTAGGCTGCAGTAGAAGCCAGGTCTGTAGCTATAGCAACCAGTGCTGGCAACCTATCAGGAGAGATCAAACAGGTCTGTAGCTATAGCAACCATGCTGGCAGCCTATCAGGAGAGATTGAACAGTTTGAGCTATAGCAACCATGGTGGCCCGCCTATCAGGAGAGATCAAAACAGGTCTGTAGCTATAGTAACCTGAGGAGCTGATGGAGCCCATACAAGAGGGGATATCTAGGAATAGGTAGGACACTGTTAATGGACGCATACTGCAAAGTGACCTGTTTTTGCAAGATCTTTAACATAAAAAGACAACCCCTTTAACCTTGTTCCTCAGTCTATTGTTCCTTAGGGATTTCTGACAATGGAAAGCATTAGTCCATAGGCGCGCTATACAGAACATTAACTCTGACTCATGAAATGTAGCTGTTTTGTCTTCTAAGAACTTCCAGACATTTCCTGCTCTTTGTTTTCCTTTGTCATTTCTTAGATAGAAAACTTTATGTTTTACCTTTTTCTATTACGTACGTTGGATCAAAAGAATAAAAGAATCCTTTCCTCCTCACATCTGTGACACAGGAAATAAAGTTATTATTATTATTATTATTTTAGAGCGCCATTAGTTCCAGGGCGCTGTACATTCTAGGGGGGTTATATACATACCATATGTCAAAGAAGTACAATAGAGTCGATAAATGACTAACAACTTATACAAAGGGAGAGGGGACCCGGCCCGTGAGGGCTTACCGACCACACGGAAGGAGGGAAGAGACAGAAGGGGGGGGGCAGACATATTTGTGGGAGTGTAGTGGCAACAGGGTTATTGTAGGTTATAGGCTACCCTCAGGGGCGTAACTAGAGAAGTCTGGGCCCCATAGCAAACTTTTGGTTGGGGTCGCCCTCCCGACCCCCTGAGCACAAAGAGTTACCAGGACCCTCTTAATAAGCAGGGACATAGCTACAAGGGGTGCAGCAGAAGCAGTCGCTACCGGGCCCAGCAGCCTAAGGGGGCCCAAAAGCCCTTCTGCCACATAAGAAGACACTAGTTTTTTTAATGGTGCATGGTAACCCATTTCACTTTTTACACCAGGGCCCAAGAGTTTGAAGTTACGCCTCTGTTAATAAGTCATGCACTTAGTAGATAATACAAGGAGCCAGGGCCATCTTTTCCATTGGGCACACTAGGCAGTTGCCCAGGGGCCCCACAAGCATAGGGGCCCTTAAGCGGTGAGTGTATGTCCTGGAAATTAAGGACATATTCCCTAAAACCTTGGGTCTTTGCTTCTTTTTTAAAGGTGTATGTATTCTTAGGACGTGGAAACAGTTAAAAGCCATGGTGGAGCAGGGAGTCATAGGCTCCCTGCCCTATCAGTTAGGCTTGTAGGCTGCAGGCTGACTACAAGATTTCAGCAAGCTGCCCCAACATAGGCTGTGTGATAATATTGGGATGCTTAGGGTTTTTTTTTTGAGACATGACCTCATAAGGTATCACATTTGGACATTGCTATAGCCATGGCTTGGTGTGATGTCATGTATTTGTGAAGGGACCACTGCCTGTCTATGTCCAGGGCCCATAATATGGTTAAGGCAGCCCTGCAAGGAGCGATTACCTCACCATACATCTCACCATCATACTGCTACCAAACAAATCCACTATCCCAAGACCAACATTACCAATAACACTACTACATATGGACCTGATTATACCGCCAGAACATGACCACAAATTACCACCAAATAGTGACCAATAATATCCCTACACTATTACTGAACAATGATCAGTATACAAAGACCAATGTTACCACCATACAGTGGTAGCTACCAGTGTACACAGGTACCCTACAGTCTATATATACCAACAGTGACCATATAGTGGTAGCTACCAGTGTACACAGGCTCTGCTGACATATGCGTGACTATGCAGTTACACCTTGTGACTCACAGGTGATGTTTCTTTGATGTTTCATTCACATTCCCTTTTCTTCCAGACCACCATGATGACTTCTCTTGACCACCACTCGTCCCTGCAGATTTGGAAACAAGTATTTTCCAGCACCTCACTCACTTTTCCAGCGCCTCTGTACAAACTTCCCAGGGGTTGGGATGGGGAACAGGCCATAGCTTAGAGGCAAAGTCTCCTAGAGGTGCGGAACAGATGATTCACCCCCTGGACATTGTGTTACAGCTATGGCCTCTAGCCAGGGCCGGGACGACGGGTAGGCCAAGGTAGGCGACCGCCTAGGGCGCCTACCTCAGCCTATCCCTAAGGGGCGCAGTCCGGGGCCCCGACCCTCGCTGGGCTCCAGGCCGCTGCCGTGGGCCTGAAGCGCCGGCAGTCTCTGTGACCGCTTCTGCGGAGCAGAGAGCGAGCGCTCCCTGCCCCGCAGACAGTGTCGGGCCCGCTCCCCGGAGGATCGCTGGATCCTCCGGTGAGCTGCAGGGCCGACACAGCGGGGCCGCCGGGTCCTCACAGCGCTGAGGACCCGCCGCGGCCCCGTGCGCCTCAGCCGGCAGCGTCGCAATGACGTGATGTCATCGCGACGCTGCCTGTCCTCGGGCGCACAGCGCGTCACAGGCCGTGCGCCCCGAGGAGCTGCCGGAGGGAGCGCGCGGCTGAAGAGGACAGAAGAGGAGCGCGCGCCCGGGAATTGGGTAAGTATTAATGTTGTTGTTTTTAAGTGCCTGCCTGCGGCCCCCTATATCCCACCTGTGGCCCCCTATAATGCCTGC
>JAODAL010071408.1:0-15536 GCA_025379985.1 Phyllomedusa bahiana
ACCCCCGAGTTTCCTATCCACTTAAACTCTTTATTTTAACAACACTTCAATTGTATCACTTGTCACACAAACACAGGGGCTTCCATCTTACTATTTGACATCGGGGGTCACCTAAAAAACTCTTTTTACCACATACACTGTTCCCCCCCAGTTTAAAGGGGTAAAACCCCCTGTTTCCCTTTAAAATTAGAACCCATCTTCCAACAACATTATAAAAGGAGAAATAATCCTTTCGTAAAATTTCCCCTTTTCAATTTCTCCCTAGAAGAGTAGCTCCCCCGTTTCTCATTTGGAAAAGTTTAATTTTCCGGGGGGCATAGAAAAACCAATCACATTGTTCCATTCCCAAACTCTTCTTTCCTTGTTTATTCACATTTTCTGGGGCATCGGGGCCTTTAAACCCAAACACATAGGGTTCTCTTTGGGGAGCTCCTAAATTTGGGCCCAATTTAACCTACCCGCCCTTTCATTTCCAACCTATGAAATTAAAAATTTCTATAATTTTTGAAAAAAAGCTTGGGGCCCGGGTTATCTCTATTTTTTTTTAAACGCCTTCAGTTTTTTAAAACTCTAACAAAGAATGGGAAATTGGGGTTTTTTCCTTTTCTCCCGCTCCACGTTCTATTGGATTTGCTTCGGTTATATATCTTTCAAAACAAAATTTCCTCTATTTTTATCCAAAAAACCCCAAACGATTTGGGGGGTGATTTAAATTTTCATCCCCACACATTTTAAAATCCCCCCCTCTGCCCCAAACCCCGGCAATAAAAACACAAACTTTTTTTTGTTTTTTTACATAAAATTGACAGCCGACCTCTAGGGTTTATCCCTTTTGTCTTAAAAACACCTTTCCCAAATTTAAATTCCCCCCCAAAAAGGTTTTGAACATCCTGGTTTCCAAAAACCCATTTTTCCTTCTTAACGGCATTTAAAAGGTCATTCCCTTCCCGTAACAAAAACCCAATTTCCCGTGATTTTTCCGGGATATAAGACTAATGAAAGTTTTTTAAACCAAAGTACACTTTTTGATGGGAAGGGGCCCAGTAAACGGCGAAAAAAGCTTCAAGGGTTTAAACTATAGTTTTTTTGTTTTTAAAAGGTGGGGAGATTAATCTCTTTCAAAATTTTTTTAAAAAAAATCTAAATTTTAAAATTAACAAAACCCCATAGCTCGGGGGTTTTTTTCAGCACGTGCGCCGGGTCCATTTTTTCTTTCTTTTGATCAGCGTCTATCTCCCACCGGCCCATGGAGGGGAGTTCTGGATACCTGCGGCTGCCGTACCAAGGGATAATGAATATAAATAGCAATTTAAGTACATATGAGTGTTGTGCATCTATAATAAAAGCGCAACACTTAAAGGTGAGAATACAATTTTAATCAGTATATATTGCTATCCCAAACAGTATAACACGATTGTGCGCCCCCTCTCTCTCCTTTTTCTTTCCTGCAAACCCAGGAAGGTATATAGATAGCTAGGTGTGTCCCCAGGCAGATATATAGCTAGGTGTGTCCCCAGGCAGGTATAGAGATAGTTAGGTGTGTCCCCAGGCAGGTATAGAGATAGTTAGGTGTGTCCCCAGGCAGGTATAGAGATATTACTGTGCGCGCCGAGGAGAGGCAGCGGCGCGGTGAGCGGAGTTCATCGCGTCGCAGCCTAATTCACCAGAAAATAGCAGCGCTGCGGCCCCGGGCGCCTCATCAGCAATACCCGGCCGCGGAAGGGCTGTCAGCGCTACTATTAGCAGACCTGGGCATTGTACGCCGCGGCCCGTATTTTCCCCAGGTCTGCTCTTAGGCCATGTCTCCACAGCACAGGATTACAGTCGGAATTTTTAAGTGGATTCAGTATTTAGTGCTCATAGACTGCAATAGAAAAATCCCAGCTGTAGTCTACACAGCAAGAATGTTCTATTGCCGGATTTCTGTTCTCTTTTCCTTTCGGATTCTAGTACACTTCTCAGTACTGGCCTGGACAAAATCCGACAACTGTCCGTGGTTTTTTCTGCAAACCTGCACCAGAAAATCGTGGTACGGTGATGTTAAAGTACCGTTGGATTTTCGATTTCTTTGTAACTTCAGCCGTGTAGACATCCCCTTACTTGCGTGGATGTTAAAGGGGTTTTGACACGATCTCATTTCATACCTCCTGCATCCAGCTCTTCAGCTCTGTGTGCTCAGAAGGGGGCGTGTGTGATTTGTTTGAATTGCAGATCATGTGACCCAGAAGGATGACATCACCAGGCCTTTCCTCTCTCTAATCAAAGAAAGGTCTGTTTATGTAGAGGATTGTAAGTAGCTACATTGTAGCCCAGAGGTAACATTTTGCTTTACAGCACAAGGGTCCTAGGTTCAAATCCCTGCAGGAACTTAACCTGTGGAATTTTTTTCTCTTTATCAATGCACAGACCTGATTGAGGTTTCTTTTTTTTATTTGCACTGTTTGACTTATTACTAAGGAGAACAGAGGACGGGAGAAGAATGACAGCACCTGGGGGTTGAACACTCAGTAGCTGCCTGAGAGGAGAGGTGATGTCTGAGCATGTGTGGCTAGGACTCTCTCAGCCCTGGTCGTATCCCCTGGGGACGAGCTGTAAACAATGGATCACTAAAGGAGCAGCTAAAACAAAAACGGTGCAGAATTTTTAATAATGATGAATGGTGAAAATGTTTATTATTTCATTTTCAAACTTCCCATGTCAATTTTACTTCGTGGCAAAACCCCTTTAACTCTCAACTGCCTGCCATTGTTACAGGAACATTTCCTTGGTGGTTGTGCAGTTTATAAATGTAGGCAGGACAACAGGAGAGGTTTTTTAAACACAGCAACAGCTTAACTTCAAGTAAAATGTTCAATCTGACAGAGTCTTCTTTCCAGGGAGTGGAAACTAATGGGGACCCTGGTCTTCTCCAGAGCCCGCTGTAAGGCCGGACTTCACTGCAGGGAACCTCCAGGTTGCTACCCCTGACGTGGCTACTCGCAGTGATAGCCGAAGTGCAGGACAGAGTGAGCAGAGGACAGCAGAGGTGACGGATCACAGCAGGTGTAGCCAAAGGCAGGTGGCCGGTAACAAGGTCCAAGGTAGATAACGGACTGGTGCACTGTCAGGAAACAGCAGGGATGCAACAACAGCAGAGATAACTTCGGATAGCGCACTGGTAACGCAGGGTTAAAGGGATTGTCTCATCTCAAAGTTTCATAGGATGCATGAATAAAATAATGCTGCTTGGCTCTGTCTCTTCCTGGTGTAGGAAGGCACAAGGTGCCGTTATTGACGGACGTTACGTGTCACCGATCTGCTTAAGATCGGTGAAATAAAGCCCATTTGTTTTGGTGTCAGCGGCAGCAGGCCACTGACACAGGTTTTGTATTTGTAGTATGGCAATAATGCCGTGATCTGGGTCGGGCTTTATTGGAGCAGTCTGTAGAGTTGGGGGACGGGCTGTTTCCCACATCCCGTTCTGGGCTTACCAGCCCTTATATAAGGCCAGCAGGCTCAGGTAAAGAGTGGGTGGGGTTTTCCTTACCTGGTACAGTGGAGCTAATGTTTGGGAAGGAAGCCAGAGCTGAGCCTTGCACTCCAAGAGAGAGACTGAATCTGCGTGTGGTTCCCTTTGCCAGAACCTGAGTACGGAAAAAACTGAAACTTTACACCTGTGAACTGGGTTTTGTTCCGGATCTTTTTGTTAGGCTGAAGCAAGCCTGCAGTTTTTTTGCATGTTTTTTGTGGAGTGAAACCATAAACCTTGCTGTGTTTAACACCAAAGGCTGCTTCCATTTGCGCTAATCCCTACAATTGGTGGAGGATGCGGGCAACATCCTGGAGTAGGAAACTGCATGTCCTGGGTTAAGGCGGCTGCTACTCTTCAAAGTCAGACGGGTGCAAAGGAGGACCTGCTGAAGCACCTGGTGCAGGTGAGCACCCGACAGCAACAAGCCCATGCAGAGTCCGTGCGGTCACAGCAGGAAACTAACCAGCTCCTAATCAGCAGATGCCCTCATGGAGGAAGCTACCCGGGGGGAAGGAGGCCCCATCTACACCCGTCAGGAGGACGACAGCAGGCGCGGAAGAGGGTACGAGAACGCCCTGCAGAAGATGACCCCAGAGGACGATGTGGAAGCCTCTCTTACCGTCTTCGAGTGGGTCGCCTAATGGGAGAGACTACCAGCCCCGCAGTGGCAAAACGTCTGGCCCCCTTTTCTCACCGGCGAGCCTCAAAAGGCTTATTATGACTTGTCTCTGCAGGATGCCAGGGAATACCCTAAGCTGAGATCAGAGATCCTGGCGCGCCTGGGCGTGACGGTCACCGTCCGGGCTCAGAGGGTGCACCATGGGGATACAGGAGGGACCGGCCCCCAAGGTCCCAAATGTTTGATATCCTGCACCCCATCCAGAAATGGCTGCAGCCAGAGGTCTGTTCCCCAGCCCAGATGGGGGAAAAGGGTCATGATAGACCGGTTTGTGCACGCTCTCCCCAACCCAGTGCAGTGCGGGGTCGCGCAGGGAAATCCCCAGACGGCGGTTAAATTGGTAGCCTTGGTGGATAGGTATCAGGCCGTGGAGCGCTCCATGGTCGATCCAGGACCCTTTTCCCCTCCATACTGGCGTATGCAGAGTGACTCTGAGGGCCCAAGAAGGGGTCCCAAACCCCCTAGAGAAGCCCGGTCCAAGGCCAAAGGCCTGCCAGAGCCAACATCCAGACCCTCTGTCAGGGAAATCATCTGCTGGAAGTGCCACGCTGCCGGGCACATGGCGGCCCAATGCCCACTTGGCTCGAACCCATGGACTGTTCCATAGGGCGGCGTAACGTCATTGTTTGCGAAAACCCGGCCTGCACAGCAGTGATGGACACGGAAAAGGGGACTTCCACTCTGTCCAATCAGGGTGAATGGCACCCCTATCAGGGGACTCCCTGGACTCGGGGAGTTTGGTCACTCTCCAAACGGCCGTTTTCCCCATGTGTTGATCCCAGGGAAAACTTTGGGAGTCCCGTGCATACATGGGGATACCAAAGTGTACCCAGTGGCATGAGTCACTTTTAAAATTGATGGGGGTTACAGTGTCCACCAAGTAGGCATCGTGAAGGGGTTACTGCACAAGGCGATAATTGCCGGGACTGGCCCTCTTTTTTGGGTTACAAATGGGAAAATACAGTACAGCAGAAATTCCCCGAGAGCACGGACAGCCCTGAGAGCCCTGTCCAGGAGGGGTTCCCGATTCCCCGTTCTCTGTCATGGTAGGAGATGGTGAAACGAGTCACCCCTTGACGAGACAGTCCCCGACCTAGGGGTATCTCGGGGAAATTTTGGGACGGCCCAGCTGCAGGATAAAAACCCTTAAAGGGGCTTTCAATAGCATGGTGGTCCTGGATGGGGTACCCCAAGAGTCAGGGGACGAGGAAAGATTTCCCCAATTTGCCATGAAGGGGACCCTGTTGTACCGGGTGACCAAAATCCGGGAAGAAGTGGTGGAACCACTGCTAGTTCCCACACCCCATAGGCGGTTGGTCATGGACCTGACTCACAGTCATGTCTTGGGGGGACACCGGGGGCCAGATAAGACCGTAGAGAGGATTCTACCAGTTTCTACTGGCCAGGGTGCTACCGGGAAATCCGGAACTACTGCCAGTCATGTTCCCCAGTGCCAGGTAACCTCCCCAGGTTCGCCAATTTCCGCACCCCCCGCTAATCCCATTGCCTATTATTGAGAAACCCTTTGAGAGAGTAGCGATTGATTTAGTAGGGCCCCTGGTAAAGTCGGTTAGAGGACACCAGTACATTCTGGTCATCATGGACTACGCCACCAGGTACCCAGAAGCAGTGCCCCTGAGAAATGCTTCCTCAAAAGTCATTGCTAGGGAGCTTTGGCACATATTTTCCAGAACGGGGTTGCCGAAAGAGATCCTGACGGATTAAGGGACCCCATTTATGTCAAGAGTAATGAAGGATCTTTGTAAGGTTCTGAGGGTGTCCCAGCTACGCACCTCAGTGTATCACCCCCAGACAGATGGCTTGGTTGAGCGCTTCAACAAGACCTTGAAGGCCAAGTTGAAGAAAGTAGTCGAGAAGGATGGCCGAGATTGGGACTACCTTTTGCCGTATCTCCTATTTTCTATTAGAGAGGTTCCACAAGCCTACACAGGGTTCTCCCTTTTGAATTGCTTTATGAGGCATCCCAGGGGTCTATTAGATATCGCCAAAGAGACCTGGGAAAGCGAAGTCACGCCCCATAAAAGCGTCATTGAGCATGTGGCCCAGTTGCAGGAACGGATCGCTCAGGTACTTCCTATTGTTAAAAAGCATCTCTTACAGGCCCAAGAGGCGCAAGCGAGAGTCTACAACAGGTCCGCCCGAGTGAGACAGTTTAATCCAGGGGACTGGGTCCTGGTCTTAGTACCAACGGTGGAGAGCAAGTTCCTGGCGAAATGGCAAGGTCCATATGAGGTAGTTGAGAAGGTGGGGGAGGTCAACTATTGGGTCCATCAGCTGGGTAGAAGGAAGCCCTATCAAATCTACCACATTAACTTGCTCAAGCCATGGAAGGATAGGGACTCCCCAGAGGCATCTTGTTTGTTGTCCCAACAAGAGACCAGTATAGAGGTAGTGAAGATTGCAGAGACCATGTCTCCTTCTCAGACCTAACAGTGCAGACAACTGCTGCAACAAAATAGGGACTTGTTCACAGAGGCACCTGGGCTAACGCATGTTGTGGAACATGAGATTGTGACCGAGCCTCATGTCAGAGTAAGTTTAAAACCTTATAGGATTCCCGAGGCCCGTAGGGAAATTGTGGCAAAGGAGGTACAGAGAATGTTAAAAAATTTGGGGTGATAGAGGAATCTAAGAGCGGATGGTCCAGCCCCATCGTGTTAGTGGCAAACCCAACGGTGAGTGGCGCTTCTGCAATGACTACCGCAAGCTAAATGAGGTATCCAAGGTCGATGCATACCCCATGCCCCGGTGGATGAGCTTATTGAGAGGTTAGGGCCAGCCCCGGGATTTTCACCCCCCTAGACCTGTCCCAAGGGTTGGGGAATCCCCTTACCCCAAAGGAGGCCCGAGAGAAGACTGCATTTTCTACCAGAGGGTCCTTCCAATATGTAAGAATGCCATTTGGGTTGCAGGGGGCTCCCGCCACCTTCCAGAGGGCGATGGATAGGATCTTGGGTCCCCACAGGGCATATGAGTCAGCCTACCTTGACGACATAGTGATTTCAGCCGGGGATTTGGGGGAGTCCCCCTTAAGAAGGTCCAAGCTATCCTAGATGCCCCAAGGAAAGGTGGTTTTTACCATAAACCCCGCAAGTGCTCCATAGGATGGAAGAGGCCCGTTACTTGGGGTATGTCGTGGGAAGAGGGGAGATAAAACCTCAAGTGAACAAAATAGAAGCCATCCAAACTGGCCCGTTCCCCCCCAATATGAAACAAGTGAGAGTGTTTCTAGGAATTGTGGGATATTTTCTGGCGATTTATCCCTAAGTTCGCCGAGATGGCGGTGCCCCTAACTGACCTAACGAAAGGTGCCAAATCCGCCATGATCAAATGGTCCCCAGAGGCTGAGGAAGCCTTCCAAAAAATTGAAGTCAGCCCTATGTAGACAGCCATTTTTGGTGGCCCCAGATTTCTCTCGGAATTTGTGGTACAAACAGATGCCTCAGAGGTCGGCCTAGAGCAGTAATGTCCCAGGTTATAATGGGGAGGAACATCCCGTGAGTTTCCTCAGCAGGAAGCTGTCCCTTCCGACGTAATTACTCCATTATTGAAAAGGGAATGCTTGGCCATTAAATAGGGCTCGATTCTCTCCGGTACTACCTCCTGGGTCGGAAATTTAGATTGGTGACGGATCACGCCTTTAAAATGGTTTTGGTGAGAAAAGGGCAACAATGCCAGGGTCACCCGTTGGTTCCTGGCTCTGCAAGATTTAAATTTCTCGGTGGAGCACAGGCCGGGCAAGCTGCAGGGGAATGCAGATGCCCTATCGAGGGTACATAGTTTGATGGCTGAAGGTGCCCAGTCCCCCCGGCCATTGGGCAAAGGGGGGGGGGTATGTAGGGAAAGGGACAAGGTGCGGTAGTGGACGGACGTTATGTGTCACCGATCTGCTTAAGATCGGTGAAATAAAAGCCCATTTGTTTTTGGTGCAGCGGCAGCAGGCCACTGACACAGGTTTTGTATTTGTAGTATGGCAATAATGCCGTGATCCGGGTCGGGCTTTATTGGAGCAGTCTGTAGAGTTGGGTGAGATGGGCTGCTCCCACATCCAGTCCTGGGCTTACCAGCCCTATATAAGGCCAGCAGGCTCAGGTGAGAGGTGGTGTGGTTCCTTACCTGGTATAAACGGTTCAGTGGAGCTAATGTGTGGAAGGAAGCCAGAGCTGAGCCTTGCACTCCCAGGAAAGAGAGACTGAGACCTGCGTGTGGTTCCCTTGCCAGGGAACCTGAGTAGGGTACTTGCATTACACCTGTGACTGTGTTTTTCCGGATCTTTTTTGTTTGGCTGAAGCAAGCCTGCCGTTTATTGCATGTTTTTGTGGAGTGCACCAATAAACCTTGCTGTGTTTAACACCAAAGGACTGCTTCCATTTGCGCTAATCCCTACACTGGTCAAATTGTCTGTAATTAACATATGAGCTCTGTGTATTCAGTCTTCTCTGTTTATCCGTCTAGATTAAATAAATTACCTTTTCTGAGGTCTGGAGAAGCTTCTGAGCTAATGTAAACAGTAGAGTAATTAGTGTCTTTTGTCTGAAAAATCAGATAACACACAAGCTCTCACACTGCCTCCAAGACCTGTGTGATGACCTTACTCCATGCTATCAGATAGAACAAACAGCAGGGGAGAAGGAGTACACAGGTCGGTCACTTGGGGAACCAGAGAGAGCACAGAAGGTGATAAAATCACTTGTAGCTCCTTAACAAAAAAAGATGAACAATGCAATATATTTGGAAAGCGTCTTCATTTAGTGTTCCCTACATGTTGAAAGCTATTCTTTGTAGTGAGACAACCCCTTTAACACAGGGTTAACACAGATACTGGTAACAGCAATAGCACAGCAACAGAGGTCAGGATCCTATGATGAACATCAACAAACTGACCAGGAACAGAGGCAGGAGGTTCCTTAAATGAATGGAGGTCACAGGTCATTGGACAGGCAGTTAGTGTCCCTTTAAATATCAGAGAAGCGCACAGAAAGCCAGAGAGGACGGGTGAGAGCAGGATTGCAGGCCAGAGCAGGAGTGTGGACAGGTGAGTTTACTGCAACTGCGGGCAGAGGTGGGGACACAGAAGGGACAGTAGCCACCACAGGGACAGAGACCCCAGTGGAGGCACTGGCAGAAGCGCAGGCACGGGCACATCCTTGGTCCAAGACAGAAGCTGAACCGTGACAATGTTTTCGAACAAAACTCTTTGAGGCCTTCACAAAACAGCTGTAGTTACATACAGATGGATTCCATTTACTTATTAGGTGAATACTAGAGGCAATTGGTCACACTGGATTTTATTTAGGGGTATCAGAGGACAGGCGGCTGAACACATATGCACGCTGCACTTTTCAGATTTTAAATTTGCAAGAATTTGGAAAATTGCGTATCATTTTCTTTACACCTTTCAAATATTTGCTCCTTTGTGTTGCTCTATCACATAAAATATCAATAAAATATGTTGAAGTTTATGACTGTAACGATAAAAAATGAGTTCACGGGGTAGGAAGACTTCTGCAATCCACTATATATCCAAGGTTTCCGTCCCAACAGAAACCTCAGAGTCACATTGCAATCCACAATGTGAAGGAAGCTGCTTAAACGGCCCTCTGGGTGTCTTTGTGGGCCCCCATAAACCCTCATATACTTTACAACCAGAGCGGCACTAGGGAAGTTTTTGCTGCAATTGCTTTTTTTAATATTTTCTCTGCTTCTGTGTTTTTTTTTTCTGTAAAAAAGGAACATCCCCACCCCACCCAAAAGATGGTACATAGCATGTAGACATACCGAAAGAAGAATAGACGCAGCTGCATGCCGCAAAGTTTGTAAATTAGTGTCTCACTGGCAGAATTGTGGAGGTTGTGCTCCGTGTTGTACTGGGGTGCATAGGGCCCCCAAGTGGAGTTGACTCTAGGGACCCACTAGTTGAGCCATTTCTGGGCCCACCAGTGGAGTTTATTTAAGGGACCCGCCCTACAGCTACTGTAAATGGCTGTACATGCCTCCTATACTCTGCCCAGTGTTGGACTGGGGTACCAAGGGCCCACAGGTGCAGTTGACTCTAGGGCCCACCAGTTGAACTATTTCTGGGCCCATGGGTGGAGTTTATTTTAGGGGCCCACCCTACAGCTACTGTATCTGACTGTTCATGCCTCCTATACTCTGCCTCTTGCTTTTATGTCTCTACCAAGGATCTATGTGCAGTTTAAAAACATCTCCAGGTCTACCATGCTCAGAGGCCCACCGGGAGTTTACCCTATTCACCTGTGGGCCAGTCCGTGCCTGGTTGTACTTGTTCAGATTTGTAGCCAGAAAGACTTTTTTTTCCTTTTTGTCTTCTCACATTCATAACAACAACAGACGTAACTTTTTCTTTATATTTGTTGCTGACATCTATGCAAGGTTTCATTTACTGCAGGAACTATTTTACCATAAACACAGGTTTGATTCTTAATAACTGTTATTATGGGTTATTTGCAGAATAAAACCAATTGTCATTTACCAATCGCCATGAATAAGGTGTTCGCTGTTACAGGTTGTTGTGAGGATGTTTATGTTATTGAATGGATTGTGATGTTTTGTGGAATTGTTTACATGCTATTATATACTTTTTTTTTACAATGCTGATTCTGACGTAAATGTGTGTTAAAAAGTTTTACTTTTGGATCTTTTTACTGACAAATAGAGATATATCAGTACATGCCAGCACATTGTCTGGGGAGAAGAATATAATTGAGTTTCTTTTTAGGCAGAGATCATCCTCCCATAGACGGCAATGCAGCCTGTGATCACTGCTAGCGTTTTAACTGATCATAAACAGTAGTGCCACTGTTGGTCACTGCTAGTGTTTCTGCTTTGTAATGACAGGAGTGCAGCCTGTGTTTACTGTTAGGCTATGTTCACACGGCTTATTTTAGAACATATTTACATCGGATTGTCGATCATAAATACGTTCTGAAATCAGTTGAAAATCAGTTGCAAATAAGTGCCACTAAGTGTGGCACGTATTTGTAACTGATTTCCCGACGGATTCACCATCTACAATCATTGTAGGTGGTGAGTCCGTCCGTAAATAATTGACATGTGAATTGTTTTTCCGTCCGGATTGCCGTCGTCAATCCGCGGCGGCAATCCGGCACGGAAATACGTGTCGTGTGAACGACGAGCCGTATTTTCTATTGAAATCAATAGAAAATAGGCTGTTACTTATTTCTGACTGATTTGCCGATGGATTGACGATCGTCAATCCGTCGGCAAATACGCGGCGAAATAAGCCGTGTGAACGAGGCCTTAGTATTTTTGCCTCTTAAGCACAGTAGTGCAGACTGGGGTCATTGTTAGTGTTTCTAAATCCTATAGATAGCAGTGCAGCCTGTGGTCATTGTTAATGTTTCTGCCTCCCATAGATATCCTTGCAGCCTGTGGTCATTGTTAATGTTTATACCTCCCATAGATAGCAGTACAGCCTGTGGTCATTGTTAATGTTTCTACCTCCCATAGACAGCAGTACAGCCTGTGGTCATTGTTAATGTTTATACCTCTCATAGACAGCAGTACAGCCTGTGGTCATTGTTAATGTTTCTACCTCCCATAGACAGCAGTACAGCCTGTGGTCATTGTTAATGTTTCTACCTCCCATAGACAGCAGTACAGCCTGTGGTCATTGTTAATATTTATACCTCCCATAGACAGCAGTGCAGCCTGTGGTCATTGTTAATGTTTCTAACTGACATACATATCAGTGCAGCCTATGGTCATTGTTAATGTTTATACCTCCCAGAAATAGAAGTGCAGCCGGTGGTAATTGTTAAAAGGGTTATCTCCCCTTACCTTCATCTTACCTCAGTCCTGTTTTCTTTTTTCATTTTGAATTCAGGGGCGTGTTTATTGGCTTCTACTAGGCTACAGTAGAAGCCAGGTATGTAGCTATAGCAACCAGTGCTGGCAGCCTATCAGGAGAGAGAGAACAGGTCTGTAGCTATAGCGACCAGTGCTGGCAGCCTATCAGGAGAGAGAGAACAGGTCTGTAGCTATAGCGATCAGTGCTGGCAGCCTATCAGGAGAGAGAGAACAGGTCTGTAGCTGTAGTGACCTGAGGGGCTGATGAAGCCCATACAAGAGGGGATATCTAGGAATAGGTAGGACACTGGTAATGGACACATATTGCAAAGTGACTTGTTTTTGCAAGATCTTTAACATAAAAAGCAGCAATCCCTGTAGTGAGACAACCCATTTAATGTTTATACCTCCCATAGACAGCAGTGCTGCCAGTGGTCATTGTTAATGTTTATACCTCCCACAGATAGCAGTGCAGCCTGTGGTCAATGCTAATGTTTCTAACTCCCACAGATAGCAGTGCAGCCTGTGATCACTGTTAGGGTTTTTACTTCTCATAAACAGCAATGCAGCCTTTGGTCACTGTTATGTTTTTTGATTCCTATAGCTAACAATGCAACCTGTGCATACTGTAATACTTTTGCCTCTTAAACACAGTAGAGCATATTGGGGTCATTGTTAGTGTTGCTGCTTCTTATAAACAGCTATGCAGCCTGCGGTTACTGTTAGTATTTTTGGATCTCATAGCCAGCAGTGCAGGCTGTGGTCATCATTAGCGTTTCCACCTTCCACAAACAGTACTAAAGCCTGTGGTCACTGTTAATATTTTCCCTCTCCCATAGATAGCAGTGTAGCCTGTGCTCAATGTTAATGTTTACATCTCCCATAAACAGCATTGCAGCCTGGGATCATTGTTAATGTTTATACCTCCCATAGATAGCAGTGCAGCATTTGGTCACTGTTAGGGTTTTTGATTCCTATAGATTACAATGCAACCTGTGTATACTGTTTTTATCTTTGCCTCTTAAGCACAGTAGTGAAGACTGGGGCCATTGTTAGTGTTTCTGCTTCTTATAAACAGCTATGTAGCCTGTGGTTTTTGTTAGTATTTTTGGATCTCATAGCCAGCAGTGCAGCCTGTGGCCATCATTAGTGTTACCGCCTTCCACAAACGCCTGTGGTCACTGTTAGTATTTCCCCCTTCCCATAGCTAGCAGTGTAGCCTGTGCTCAATGTTAATGTTTCTGCCTCTCATACAGAAGGACCTTAGACAACTTGTAAAAGAAGACGTAGAAGAAAAGTTGAAGATAGAGAGGCATCCCCCAATCAATATAAAAAAGTTGGACCTTCCTCCAATGTTTTCTGTAGGAGAAACTCTTCGGGATGTAAACTGAGCAAAGAGTAGTCGTAGGCCCCCATCCCACCAGTGGGACCACCCCACCACCCCAACGTTGGCCCGCTTTTTGTACTTCAAGAAGTTTCACTTTCAAGCCTGTTGTCAATGTCGTATCTCTGTTCTAGTCAATTGGTGTCTTTATGTTGTTAGGTGGCAAAGTATCTATTGGCAGCAAAAGCAACGGTTGAGATCCTCCCCTTCCTAACGATGCTTAAAACCAATGGAAATTTCCACCCGTGTGAGCGACTGAAGAAGCCGAGATGGTATTTATGTCGTTTTCGAAGGATCTACATGGTAATTAAGTATAATGGTGCAGCTGGTCAGGAAGTCACTTAACACTGTGAAGTCACTGGACCATTATTACAGTCTTTAACATTTGAGGAGCCGCCGCGAGGTTCTCTTGCCTTCCAGTTATTAAACTGGGGCACCTCAGTCATGGAAATAGTTAATGGATACTGTACATGTTATTAGTGCAAGTCACGTCGGATGAAGACAGATTTAGACCTGACCCATTACTAGAGCTAAATTAAGCAACAGTGCATTAAATAGGCTTGTAGAGTAGAGACAGTTGAGTTCGGTTGGCGTAAGATCTTGAGAAGGTAAAATATGGAACTAAATAGCAAGCTAATTTTACTATAGTAATATTTTTAGGGTAATCGTGGGGCCCTGGGGGGACCATACTCAAGGGTTGAGAAACTAATTATTTTCCTTTCCATCAAACTAAACCATTAGAACGGGTTTTTTATGTTTCTTCCCTTCTGACCTGCTGAAACCAAAATTTTTCCCCAGGGGGTTTAAATAATTTTTAGGGTGTTCACAGGTTTTTTCACGGCGGTTTTTGAGCCGGTTTTGCGTGCAAATCGGCGTGAAAAAGGGGCGGAGGGGGGGGGCCGGAGCGGCGGGGCGCCGCCCGGCCCCATGATTTCCCATTATCTGGGTGAAAGCCGTAAAAATTGGATGCCCACTTTTCCCCCCGCGGCGGATTCGCGAGGGGGAGGAGCGCGGAATCCACTGTTCTTATAGAGAGTGGATTACCGAATTACTGACGGATTGGGCCGTATGCGGCAAATCCAGGCGGATCGCGCCAAAACCCCAGACAAAAGCCGGGGGTGAAGAGGCTTAGGGTTGTTCAAGGGCTTTTGCGGGTGTATAGAGTTTTTTTTGGGAAAATGTACAGTGTGGATGGGGGTTGGGGCCCCCAGGGGGTTGATTTGGGGGCCCCCCATTGTACATGAAATATTCCCGGCCCCCTTTGGACATAAAGCGCCCAAATTTTACCCCAAATACAGTGTTTCAGAACAGAAATTTTTTTTTGTAATAGAAAAGAGTCCCCCATTGATCTCCACATATGGTCTACCCCATCCTCAAAAGGTAAGTAGCTCCATCCTATCCCCCCCCACATACTTCCCCCCCCCATACAATATCCCCCCCCCTATAATATCCCCCCCACCCCCAAAACAATATCCCCCCACCCAAAATAAATATCCCCCACAACCCAAAAACAAAATCCCCCCACCCGCATACAAAATTCCTCCCCCAAAATTCCCCCCCCGCATAAATATCTCCTCCACCCCCATCAATTCCCCCCACCATAAATATCCCCCCACCACAAAAATTTTCCCCCCACCCCAATACAATTTCCCCCCACCCATAAAAAACCCCCCCACCAAAAAAATATCCCCCCCCACATACAAATCCTCCCACCCCATACAATATCCCCTCCCGCCCCAATGCAAATCCCCTCCCACATTTCAAAATCCCTCCCCAATAAATATCCCCTCCCCAATACAATATCCCCCCCCACCCCCAAAACAATTTTCCCCCCCCCCATCAAAAATCCCCCCCACCCCCATCAATATCCCCCACCCCCTACAATATCCCCCCCCACCCAATACAATAACCCCCACCCAATCAATATCCCCTCCCAAAAATATCCCCCACCCAACAAATCCCCCCCACCACATACAATATCCCCCCCACCCGCTACAAATATCCCCAGCATACAATATTTCCCCCCCCCAAACAAAATTCCCTCCCCCACATACATATCCCCCTCCCCAATACAATATCCCCCCCCACCCCCAATAAATATCCCCCCCCCT
>JAODAL010071409.1:0-15536 GCA_025379985.1 Phyllomedusa bahiana
AATTAAAAATTTTGGCCTGGTTGTTTTTCTACTTCTGTTTCATCATAAATATTCATTTGCTCGGTATTTTCTTCCTACTTTAAATAAAAGTTCCCACATTTTGTCCAGGTTACAGGGGGAGCAACTGTTTGTAAAATTAACTTTATAAATCCTTTTGTTCTGTCGGCCATTGTTAATTGTTGATGCCATGTGGGGGAGGAAAACAAGTTAGGCATAAGCTGACATCGTAATGGGGTTGCGGACCATGATGCAAAAAAAACTACGGGAGACTGCGCTCAAAAAAATGAAACCTTTATTCTGCATAAAGGCAAAGTGAGAGATGGCAAGGAGGAGTTTTCACAAAAACCCCTGCTAAAAGCACTATACAACAAAAAAAAGGGTTTTAAACCCAAGTGAAATGCTTCTGCATATTATACTCAATACATACTGTATTTAAAAACCCTTTTTTAAATTTTTTTAAAAACACATCTTTTTTAATAGAAAAAACATTACTATTTGCAATGCTTTTTTTTCTCTTTTTTTTAAAATGCTTGAAATTTGAAACGAAAAAAACAAAAGCACGCAAAATACTTTAAATCTATAATTTAGAGGAGCCCTTATCCATAAAATACCTATAAAATAAAAATCCAGCCCCGATTAATCCATATTTACAGAATACAAAGTAACAACTATAATCAATAGTTTTGTCACTTTGTATGGATATGATACGCTTGTTTTAAAGGGGCTTCTATCACAATCATAATAATTGAAGGTGCTGCTTTTAAAAAAAATTGGGACTCGAAAGAATATCTCTAGTGTTTAGCGATTATTTGGGCTATCGACACGGGGAAAGCCCGATTGGGGGCCCCCATCGAAAAGGTTTTTCGATAGGGGGCATCGATTATGAGCGAAAACCCATTAAGTCAAATGGGAGAGCAACAACACCTTCATTTTTACCCCCAAAAGGGGGCTGGAGAACGGGAAATTTAAAACATCCCAACAGTCAAAGGGATATTGGCAAATCTTGGGGGCAACACCTTTAGTTATAAAAGCCACAGAAAAAAAAACACACACCATTCACTATCCCTGTCTTTACCACAGCATGACCTTAAACCCATCACCCACAAAAAAAAATGCCAAAGGCATATGTTTGAACCCCACATCTTACTTGAACGGACATTGAATACCCTTCCTGGAACGCAGCAGACCCCCAAACCTGCAGCCCCCCAGATTTTAAAAGTGCCGGAAAAAGGAGTCTTCAACCCATTTTTTTAGTTTCACTGGACATTGACTATACCGCCCTGGGCCACAGCTGACCCCAAACCTGCAAAACCCCCGATTAAAAAGTGCCGGAAAAAAAGGAGTCTTTCAACCACCATTTTTTTCACGGGACTTGACTATACCTGTCCGGGCCACACATGACCCCAAAACCCGCATAACCCCCAGATTTAAAAAGTGCCGAAAAAGGATCTTTAAACCACCATTTTAGTTTCACTGGACATTGACTAAACCTGTCCGGGCCACAGCAGGAAACCCACACCTGCATAACCCCAATTTAAAAAAGTCCAGAAAAAGGAGTCTTTTAAACCCACCAATTTATTTTAAACTGGACATTGACTAACCTGTCCTGGACCGCAGATGACCAAAAAACCTGTCGCCCCCCAGATTAAAAAGGGGGGGGGGGGCCGGGGGAAAAAAAGGATCTGTTAGGGGTCTGATCTTTTATGTTTTCATATAATAACGGTATTTTTTTTTGCACCTTTAAATTTCACCTGGGGCTAAAAATTTTCTGTTTAAAGATTTACGGGATGCTGCTAAATGAACAAAGGGGCCCCCAAGTGAAAAAACACTACTTTTATGTTTTCGATAAACCGGTTTTTTTTGCACCTTTAAATTTCACCTGGGTGAAAAGAATTGCTTTTTTAAGATTTACGTGGAATGCGCCAAAAACAAAGGGGGTGCGAAAAAATAAAAAAGACACTGTAATGTTTTCGAATAACACGTATTTTTGGCAACAAAAAACCGTCGCTACAAGAGCGGATTGAATTTTAAATGAAAGGGTGATAATCAACACAGGTGGAATTGGAAAAATTTGAAAATAACACCAATCTGAAATGAAAACGATAATAAAAGTGGATTTTGCCCCTAACAAGAGACCTGCATTACAGAAATGATGTGTACCAATTAAGTTCAGGCTGCCCAAACCCCGGGAAAATTTCAATAGCAAACTTTTAATAATAAAGTTTGCAGTGCAATGTCTACACTAAGTTTTGGGTGAACTTATCCAGTGTTCTTTAAAAAAGGCTTGTCTGTGCCCCGCCCGGGGGGCCCCCCCCCCCCCCGCTCCCCCACCGCCGTGAATTTACACTTTTTTTTTTTTTTTTAAAATTTTTTTTTTTTTTTTCTCTGTGCAGAAATAACTAATTTCGCTGAGCTGTTTTTGGGCCCCAGGCAACGCACGTCCTATTTCCATGAGACCGAGAGACACAAAAGGGGAACAGGAAACGCTTTCTATGTAATACGAGGCATGTGATTTTTCCAGCCCAAACGCAACCCTCCATCCCAGCGACGTCGCACACACATCTCCCCCCCTGCTCTATTTTGAATCATTTGCGCCGCCAAAAATTACAGGAAACCCGAAAATGGCGGATCTTAAAAGATATGCACAATTTTAACCTTAATTTTCGCAATCTGAAAAATTTCATCACCATAAAAACCTTGCCGATTTCAAAATTGTGGAAAAAAAACGCTCAACACTAAAAACCCCCCTAACAATTAGGAGGAAACAGGCTTTTTTAAAAACTGAGAAGAACCTCAAGGGTGGGTTTTTTTCCCTACCCAAGGGGGTTTTGGTTAATAGAAAAAGTATTATGATCCAAGAATTTTGAAATTAAAATAATTCTAAACAGATACAGTGGGCCCTGTTTTTAAATTTCCAAAAAAAACAGAATGGAATATGGGACCAAAAGGTAGGGAATACATAAAAGATATATTATTTTAAACCCCCCAAGGGGAACAAATTAAATTTGGGTGCCAAGTAACCCTCAATAAATTAAGAACAGAGCCCAAAATGAATTCAAACCTCAGACCAGACAGCTAAATTTATTAGACTTCATACATTTGTTTTTTAAAAATTTCCCCATCCCCCGGGGCAAAAATTTTTGCTTTCTTGGGCCCTTTTTTCAGAAATAAAAGATAACACAAAAACTTTTTTCCACTCATGGTTAGTGGTTGGGTGAAGCCATTTATTGTCAAACTACTGTGCTTTCTCTTTTTAAATCATATTGACAACCAAAAACAGCCAAATAACCCTGATCAAAAGTTTACATACCTGTCACAGATCATGTCGCGGCACGTGGCTTGCACCACGGACGTGTCCATGCCCCTGTTTCTGGGTCCGCTGTGGCTGTCCGGGGCTCACAGTGGCTGTGTCATTGCACTCTGCACCTGCTACTGTGTCCACTGCTGCTCAGTGCTACTCACCTGGCCGCGCTTCCACGCGTGTCCGTTCTTTGTGGCTTCCCCAATGTGTGTGCGCACTCCCTAGGGCGCGCGCGCCCGCCTTCTGATATTTAAAGAGACAGCTTTCCTGTGTCCAGCCCAGTGACCTGTGACCTCTTCCTTCTTAAGGAACTTCCTCCCTGTCCTCTGGGTCACTTCGTTGGTGTTCCTCCCTTGAGCTAGACCTCTGTTGCTGAGCTCCTGCTGAGTTAACCCCCTGGTTTCCAGCTTCTGTTGAACTTCTGCATTAACCCTGCGCTGTCCAGCGCACCTGTTTATCTGCTGTTTCCTGACATATTACCTGCTGAACTCCTGTTGCCTCACCAGCCAGCTAAAACCTGCTGATACCTGGCATCCTGCCTACTCTGTTATCTCACTGGGACTGTGCATACATTTACAGCTGCACAATCTATTTAACCGTCACCAGTGTCTGCTATCCAGTGTCCTGCAGTTCGGCTACCCACCGCGTGTGTTACCATCTGCGCCCACAGTGGGCCCAGAGGATCCGCTTTACCCGGACGTTTCCAGCTATCCTGGTTGGAAAATGTGACAATACCCCTGTTTTTAATATCATGTATTGCCCCCTCTAACATCAACGACAACTTGAAGTCTTTTGTGGTAGATGTGGATGAGGCTCTTTATTTTCTCAGAGGGCAAAGCTGCCCATTCTTCTTGGCAAAAAGACTCCAGTTACTGTAAATTCCTGGGCTGTCTTGCATGAACTGCGTGCTTGAGATCTCCCCAGAGTGGCTCAATGATATTGAGATCAGGAGACTGAGATGGCCACTCCAGAATCTTCACATTGTTCTGCTGTAGCCGATGACAGGTCGACTTGGCCTTGTGTTTTGGATCGTTGTCATGTTGGAATGTTTAAGTACATCCCATGCGCAGCTTCCGGGCTGATGAGTGCAAATTTGCCTCCAGGATTTGCTGATAATGTGCTGCATTCATCTTTCCTTCAACTTTGACCAAGTTTCCTATGCCTTTGCCGCTCACACATCCCCAAAACATCAGCGATCCACCTCTGTGCTTTACAGTAGGAATGGTGTACCTTTCATCATAGGCCTTGTTGACATCTCTCCAAATGTAAGGTTTATGATTGTGGCCAAAAAAGTTCGATTGTGTTCTCATCACTCCAAATGACCTTGTTCCAGAAGTTTTGAGGCTTGTTTCTGTGCTGTTTAGCGTATTGTAGGTGAGATACTTTGTGGCATTTGTGCAGTAATTTGTGCAGTCCATTTTTCTTCAAGTGCCTCCTTATTGAGCATCTTGAAACAGACACACCGCTAGTTTACTGCGAATCCTGTATTTCAGCTGATGTTATTTGTGGGTTTTTCTTTGCATCCCGAACAATTTTCCTGACAGTTGTGGCCGAAATTTTTGTTGGTCTACTTGACTGTGTTTTGGTTTTTACAGAGCCCCTGATTTTCCATTTGTTAATCACAGTTTGAACACTGATGACTGACATGATCAATTCCTTGTATATCTTTTTGTATCCCTTTCCTATTTTATACAGTTCAACTACCTTTTCCCATAGATCCATTGACAATTATTTTGCTTTCCCCATGACTCACAATCCAGAAATGTCAGTGGCTAGATGAAAGATGCAAGATGAAAGATGTCTGGATCCCAGAAACTCCCTCAGCTTTTATGCACACACACTGATTACAAGCAAACAGGTCAGAGGTGAGGTTGTTACCTTTGTAGCCATTCAAACCCATTTGTGTCAACTTCTGTGTATGTTATCAGGCCAAAATCACGAGGGTATGTAAACTTTTGATCAGGGTCATTTGGATGTTTTTGGTTGTCATTATGAGTTAAAAAGAGAAAACACAGTAGTTTGACAATAAATGACTTCACCCAACCACTAACCATGAGTGGAAAAAAAGTTTTTGTGTCATTATTCATATTCTCTGAAAAAAGGCCCAGAAAGCAAAAAATTCTGCCGGGGTATGCAAACTTTTGAGTACAATTGTATCATACTTCTAAATTAATTTGAACCGAGAGTAGAATTCTTTAAACTACAGCCCCTATTTTAACTCATTTTTCAAAATCTGACGTCAAGTTATATCATGATGACGGGCAGGCTATGATCTATGGAACTTTGAAGGAGCTATTTTGGACTTGCCCACAGGGGAACTGGGGAAAACCCTGGTGGGCCCCTGAGTATGACAAACTTGAAGTTTCTTCTAAAATTGATATACAGTATTGGGTAAGCCAGAAAGACAGAGAAAAAGAGGCAAAAAGTACGATGCAGAATATAAGAGGCATGTACAGTAGATGTAAGGTAGACTCCCAGAATAAACTCCACTGGCGGGCCTTGAATCACCTCCACAGGTGGCCCCTAGAATGAAATTCCTCTTGTGGGCCATAGGCTGTGTTACTGTTTAACCACTTACATGTTGGGGTCAGCCTTTAGATGGGGACTCACTCTCTCACTCAATCGCTTACCCCCTTCTTGCAGTATGATCATAGACCAAGTCATTGGCATGGCAGCCAGGGGTCTACTGATGGTCTCGAGTCCTTTAGAATTTAAAACCTAGTGCAAAGGCAGGGGCGTCGCTAGGCAGTTTTATTCGGGGCTCGGGCCCCGAATAAAACACCCTGTGCCCCGAGTCTCCCGGGCTCCGCCTCTGCCCTGGGGCCAGGAGCACCGACTGCCCTTCACTGCATGTGCGTCCCTGGACGCACACTCAGTGGGGGCTTTGGGGACAGAGAGCGAGCGCCCCCTGCCCCGCAGACATGTCGGAACCCCGGGTCCAACAACGGGGCCGGCGGGTCCTCACAGGCTGAGACCCGCCGCGGGGCCCCGTTTCCTCAGCCGGCAGGTCCGATATGTTGTCATCGGCGCGCCTCCCTCCCGCACAGCGCTCATAGGCCTGCGCCCGAGGATGCCGGAGAGCCCTTCCCGGGGGGATTGGGGGTTGAGTATGATGTTGTTTTTTTTAACCCCACTTTACCCCCCCTTCAGTCCCCCCTATATACGCCTGTGCCCCTATAATGCCGCCTGTCCCCCCAAACCCTTTCCTTTGGGCCCCTATAATGCCTGCCTGTGGCCCCCATACCCTCCCCTGTGCCCCCCCAATCCCTCCGTGGACCCCAATCCCTGCCGGGGGCCCCCAATCCCCCTGGGGCCTCCAATCCTGCCTGTCCCCCTAAAAATGCCTGCCTGGGGGCCCCCAATGCTCCCTGTAACCCCCAACCCTCCCTTTTCCCCCAAACCCTGCTGCCCCCCTAAAAGCCTGCCTGTGCCCCATATGCTCCTTGGCCCCCATATCACTCTCTGTGGCCCCCATATGCTGCCTCTGCCCCATAATCCTGCCTGTGGCCCCCCATATTCTCCCTGTGGCCCCCAATCCCTCCCTTTGGGGGCCCCCATATCCCTGCCTGGCCCCCATACCCCCCCTGGGCCCCAAAACCCCGCCTGTGGCCCCCATATGCGCCTGTGCCCCATACCCCTGACTGTGGCCCCCCATACCCTGCCTGGGGCCCCCCATACCCCCCCTGGGCCACCATTCCTCCGGGGCCACCATATGCCCCTGTCCCACCTATATACCTCCCTGGGCCCCCATAACGCCTGTGTCCCTATATACCTGCCTTGGCCCCCATATACGCCGTGTCCCTAAACCTCTTGTGGCCCCCATATACTGCCTTGTCCCTAATACCTGCCGGGCCCCAAAAACCCACCCTCAGTAAAACCCCAATACGGACTCATGACCCTATATTCTCCTCAGTGCCCCTTATCCCTTTCTTGTGGCCCCTAATACTCCTCATGCCCCCTATACTCCCTTTTGGGGCCCCAAAATTTATACGCCTCGGGGCCCTTATACCTCCGTGGCCCCAATACTGACTGTGCCCCCCCTATATATGTTTTTGGCCCCCAATACCTCCCTTTTTCCCCCCATAACCGGTGGCCCTATATACTCCGTCCCCCCATATATCGCCTGTGTCCCCATATACTGTTCAGTCCCCCTAAACCTAACTGGGGGGATGCTATACTATAATTAAGGAGTTGGGGGAAATGTAGGATTCTAAGAATTTGTGTCCAAATCCTTGGGGAAACGAGTTTTGGCCGGGAGCAACACAAAGGGTGAACCGGATGGAGAAAAAAAGGGAAAAGTGAACGCGCTGATCAAAAAAGACTCCCCGGTGATCCCAAATTAACTGCAGTGTAATCACTTATATGGCTGCAGAGCCTACAACAACTAGTCACCCCCTATCGGGGCCCCTGTATGGGGTGGTATATGTAATCAGAGCCTGTGTACAGCCCCCCGATATCACATAAGGGGGTTGCGTTTTTCAGGGCTGGGGATTATTTGAGCCTTAATAGTAATAATTTGGGTCTTGGTTTTGAGGGGGTTTAGAAAATCATTTGTCTGGTAAATTTGCTCCATGTGTAGGGGGATGTTTTGTGACTTTTAGGGGTATTGTCATAAAAAGGGGGAGAAGTTTTTGAAAAAGTAAATTTGTCATTGGGGATTTTACGTCATTACTGCTAGGAAGTGGGCGGGATCTGTGGGGATGTGCAGAAAATTAGTGAAGGAACGAAGGTTTTTTTTCTGTAAAAAAAAAATCCCCATTTACAATGAGGCGCGAAAAATGTCGTGTGAACCCAGCAATACCCAGAAAAACACAAAGGGCCCCAAGCCCCGGATGTTTTAGGACCCAAGCAACGCCCCTGTGCAAAGGCACTGGAGTTAGGGAAAGAAGGCTAAAAAATAAGGTGACATAAGCTGAACATGAATCTTACAATACACAACCCACCAATGGAGACATGTACTGTCCTTCTTTGGGGGGGACATTCAGTGAGCAAAACCCCTTTACATAAAAATAATGTTATCACTTTTGGGCTGAAGCATGCCCCAACACGGGAAACTGCAACTCATATCACAAAAAAAAAACGTTTGCAGGGGAAAGCGGGGAGGTTTAGTTCCAAAAAAAACTGATACATACATAAATTGTAGTGTCCCAAAATGATCTCTGTACATAGCCAGTATAGACTAGGTCCACACCTACATTATTACACCCAGTTTTTTGTTCCTTCATTGCTCCCTAGAGTTCTTCTGGGAATTGACTGGTTTATGACACAATCCAACCTGTGGAGACACCTCGTCTTAATCTTCCTGCACCACTTTCTATGATAGAGGAAGCTGAGGAGATAATCACAGGTATCTCTCTTCCTGCCCCTGAACCGGTGGCTCTGGTGGCACCTCTGACCTGGGGGTCACTGGAGTCAGGTATGCTGCCATCATTATCATGTCATGTACATAGACACAGGAACAGGGTACGGTTTGAAATAATCTATAAAATTCAGCAACATATGGCTGCCCTTGTAATACAGCAGCAGAGTAAGTTTTATAGCCTTGCGTATTTAGGTGGTCAGCCCAGGCCACTAAGACTGCAGACCCATAGCAGTTCCTATAGCTGCATTATACTAGGTTTAGGCATAGTGACTTTACACTATAATAATACTCCATTACATTCAAGTTTTTTTATTGTTTTCATTTACTTATAGAATAAAAAATCATTACGTTTTAACATTGATATACTGTATTGTAAAGTAGCCAGTTTAAAGCTGGTATAACAGTATAAATTTGGTGTGTCCTCAAAATCACTCAACACACAGTCATCAATGTCTAAACTGCAGGCAACAAAAGTGAGTACACTCCTAAGTGAAAATGGACAAATTGTGCCAAAAGTGTCAATATTTTGAGTGGCCACCATTATTTTCCAGCACTGTCTTAACTCTCTTGGGCATAGAGTTCACTAGAGCTTCACAGGTTGCAGCCACTGGAATCCTCTCCCACTCTTTCATGATTACGTCACAGAGCTGATGGATGTTAGAGATCTTGCGCTCCTCCGCTTTCTGTTTGAGGATCCCCCTCAGATGCTCAATAGGGTCTGGAGGCATGCTTGACCAGTCCAGCACCTTTACCGCATTTTTTTTTTTAAAAATGGTGGTCTTTTGAGGGGGTTTTTGGGGAGCATTATAAATTTTTGAATATTCCCCTGCGGCCCTTTTCCAAATGGGGGGCATGCCCCCTTCTTCAATACTAACGTCAGGGACCTGGGGGACACACACACAACAAGTCCCCCCACTCTGATCCCACCCCCTTCCCCCTTTTTTTTGGGAAACCCGACTCCTTAACAGGCCGGCCCCAACCAGAAGATATAACTGCACTGTTATAAGTGTGACAAGACAGAAAAACAGACCCCAAACAAGAGAATTCCAGGGGGGGTCCCAGACAACAGTTCGGGCAACGGGGGTACAGGCTAAGAAAAGGGGGGGGAACCGGGGGGAGTCCAAAGTCGGCAACAGCACGGCAACGGGTACAGAGACTGAGACAGAGGGGGAAACCGGGTCCCAAAGCCAAAGGGGGGAGAGCACAAAAACAAAGAAGCAAATCGGGAACTACGGGGGAAAAAACCTTACCGGCAAAGATAAAGGAAGTGGGGGCTAAAATAGGGAAGGGGAGGGAAAAGAGCAAGGATAGGAACAGATCTTCAATACTGAGAGTGAGTTTAACCCAGAAGTGCTGGAAAACCTGGCCACGGGCGTTGGCCAAATTCAATAGAGTCCCAGAAGGAAGACAGGTTCCACAAGAAAAAGTAAGGCCGCAGTTATGGTCCAGCGGCCTTCGCCCCGACCAGAGCCAGATGACACGAACGTACAGTACCCCCCCCCCTTCTAAGGGGCCCCGGGCCCTTTTAGCCCCCCCCGTTTGGGGGGGTTAGCTTGGAAAATTTTTTTCCCCCACAAGCTGGGGGCGTGCAAGTCCCAAGCTTCACCCACACCCGTCCTCTGGCCCATACCCTTTTCCGTAAACTAGGTATTGGAGAGCTTTCTGGACTCTGCGGATAAATTTATACGCTCAATTTCGTTTTCAACCCCCCTTGTAAAACCCAGGCAGGAGGGTGACGACCGATCACAGCGGGAATGTCCCTTTTAAGTGGGGATTTGGGAAAAACACGGGTAAAAGGGGAGGAACTCGGAAAGGGCTAATCAAAAAGAACCGTATACAATTTCAAGATAACAAAGGACCAAAAACCCGGGGCGCGAACTTAGAACGGGACCCGAAGGGGGGAATTTTTTTGCGAGACCACCCCTTGTCACCGACACAATTCAGGCCGGGGTCGACGTTTTCTAAAAAGCAATTAATTTGGGGTTTTTTTGGGCTTTTTCTAGAGTCCCGACCCCACCCAGACGTGCAAGTCGGCTTGATGGCGGTTTTTTTTAGGAAGAAACTAGATTCGCCCCCTGTCGGCGGAGTATCTGGGGTGAAACCAAATTTACAGTAAAAGGGAGAAAATCGGGTTTGGAATTTCGGATTGTTAAACAAACTCCCCCAAGGCAAAAATCACTCCACCCTCCTAAACACCCGAAACAAAACATCAAGATTTTGTTCAGGCTGATTAATCTTCAGCTGCCCATTAGTCTCGGGGGGGAAAGGCAGAGGAAAAGGAAAAAGAGATGCCTAATTTACCACAAAACACCCTCCAGAACCTTGACAAAACTGTACCCCCTACAACACAATACGGAAAGGGAATCCCATAAGTCCATAATGACAACAAAAAAAATGGGCGAGGTTTTGGCTGAGGGAAAATTTTTCTTTTAGAGAATAAGATGACAATTTTAGAGAATCTCCACCACCACCCAAATTACCCTTACCCTTAAAAGGGGAAGGTCGGAAAAAAATCCATAAATGGGGGCCCAGGCCTTTTGGGCAAGGGCAGAGGGTGCAATAACCCTTCAGGAATTTGCCGGGGTCCCTTACCCCTGAAACAAGTCTCACAAGCGTAACAAATTCCCGACACACGCTGCCACAAAGGGCCCACCAATGGGTACGAGACGGGGGTTTCCCCGGGTGCCCGCGATCCGGGATGCCCAGACAGAGCTGAGGAGTGGGACCTCCCCCAAAATTTTTTCAAACGGAGAGACATGGAACAAAGAGTTTTCCGGGGGGGAAAACTGGGGGGCCCAACCCTTTAAGTTCCAATCGGGGAACTAAGTCAGGGGTGGGGGTAGCGACAACCCCCCCCCGAGCGGGGATTTTTTCGGTTCCTCCTCCCAAGTATTTATACCAAAGCTTGGGGACAAGGCGTCACCCTTTAAAATTTTTCCCCCCGGGACGATAGTCACACAAAATTAAACCCTAGAAAAAAAACGAGCCCAAACGGGGGTTTGGGGGGGGTTTTTAAAAACCGTTTAGCTTTATAAAGATACAACAGATTTTTTAGGGTCAAAAGAACAGTCACCCGATGTCGGGGGCCCCCTCCGAAGGTGCCTCCACTCTTCAAAAGCCCTTTTAAAATGGCTAGCAGTTCCCGTTACCAATATCGTATTTTACCTCCGCGGTGGAAAACTTTCGGAAAAGAAGGCAAGGGCCGAAGATTTAGTATAAGGTTCAATTCCCGGGGACAGGACGGCTCCCACCCCTTTTTTCAATGCTCCACCTCTACACAAAAGTTGTTCAATCGGGGACCAAGACAGGTCAGAAGTGAAACATATTTTAAAGGTAAGAATGCTTTGGGGGCCTCAGTGCCCCGGGAGGTGGGGTTCCCCCCCTTTCTTAGAAGGTCAGTGAGGGGTTTAACAATAAAGGGAAAAAATTCTTGAAAAATTTTTGCAAGAAATTTAGCAAAACCAAAAAAACTTGGTCCCCTTTAAAGGTATAGGTCTCACCCACTGTGTGAGGCCGAAACCTTTTTGGGTCATACTTAAGCACAGGACTAAGTATGTACCCCAAAACCCAATCTCCTGGACTCCGAACAGACTTTTTAACATTTTGGGGCGCTAATTGATTCTGACGAAACCCGGAGGGGAACCCCCTTAATGTTTCTGTGAAAACTAAACCGGGAAAAGTGGGGATTCATCAATACACAAAACAAAAACGACCCAGAAGGTCTCTAAAAGATATCGTTAACAAATCTTTGGAAAAGACGGCTGGGGCTTACAAAGACCAAAGGGCATGACTAGGTATCGAAGCCCCCCTCAGGATATTAAAGCCGTTTTCCAAAATCGCCCTTTTTCCCTGACCGGGATTAGGTTTTATGCCCCACGGAGATCAAATTTTTAAAACCATGGGGACCCACCCCTGCTAAAAAAATCCGGGGTCAGGGAAGGGATGCTGTCTTTTTAAAATGATCTTTTTTGACTCCCTGTAGTCATACAGGCGGAGGCCCCAATTTTTTCTCGACAAAGAAAAAACCCCACCCACCGGCGAGGTGGGTGGTCGAGTACCTTTTTTTCCCGGCTTTTCCCTTTATATATTGACCAAGATTCCCGTTCCGGGGTAGATAATTTTAAAATACACCCTTAGCACTTTGGGCCCCCGGAACCAGGGGCTAACCCAACATATGGCCGGTGCGGGGGGAGGTGGGCCGCAAGGACTCATCAAAACATCTTTTAAAATCAGAACAAATCGGGCATAGTAAACAAAATTTAAAACACACCAAGGGCTGTACGTCTTCAAATGAGGGCCACATGACTCCCCCCATTTAACCAACTCAGCATCTCCAGTCAAACACAGGGTTATGAAGGCGTAACCTGGTAAGCCCAAAAAAATACAGTAGTAATCTCTCCCTTACAAAAAAAAACAATTGTTTGGGAAAGCAGGGACCCAACATTTAAAAAATTTTAGTGGGGCGGTATTTTATTTTTTTCCCCCCCTAAGGGGGGAAACAGCACCTGAAACCGAAAAGGGGGAACAAAACGGGATTTGTTTTTACCCCTAAGGCTTGGGCCACAGACTGCAAGAAACTAACAGCTGCTCCTGAATCGATCATAGCTTTACACACAAAACTCTTGGGCCCCGGGAAATTAAGGTTTAAACCCCGGCAAAAAAACTTGTTATCCCAATTTAAGGGGACCTGCGCCTGGTTTTCCTTCTTGCTGTCCTTCGGGGTTTGCCGATCTCCCACGGGATTAGCCCGGGGGCGGGGCAGCTCCCCCGGACATGCCGGACTCCCCCCATAGAAAAACAAGGGGTTGTCCGCTCGATGTTTTCCCCCTGATACCGCCGACGCGGAGCCCCAAAACCCTGGTTTTCCCCTTCCGACCCGCAGCAGGAATGGGGAAAAAGTGGAAGAGGATTTTAAAAAAAACAAGTGGGGAAAAATTAACAGGGACTTCGATCTAAAATTTCCCGAAAAAACCCCCCTCTTTTCCTTGCGTCTTTTTCCTCAACCTTTTCGATAGATACAGCTAAGGGCATAAAACCCCAAGGGCTCTGGAGTAGGATACTGACCAACGCATCCTTCACAGCTTCAAAAGCCCCTGCTGAAGAGGGTCTTCAGAGGGATCAGGCCACCCAAAAAATTTCCGAGCTCCATTGGGGGAATTCAGAGCATACTCCTCAGCAGTCGATACCCGCTGGATGGGTAAAATATTTCGCCAACCTGCCCGGGTTTTTGGTCATCATAGATATGGCCCAATGTAAGAAAAAAATTTTCCACCGTCTCCCCAGGGGCCTCAGGAGGCATGCTCAATCCCAATCCGAGGTGGCCCGGGAGGGGCACCGCATGGCAACTTTCTCACCCCTAGGAAAAATGGTTGAAACCAAAAAAAGGCGACAGGATTCCGAAGGCCGAAACTTATCAGGGGTTTTTCCCCGAAACACAGGAAGTCGAAGTTTGGTTTGTGCGTACACTTTGCCCCCCAAAACCCGGAGAGGCACGGATATAACGGGACGCTGGGTCAGGGGCGGAGTAACAGGCACCACGGGGGAATCGGGACATAAGGCCCGCCATGCCCTGGAATTGCGTGGTTAAATCGTCCGAAAAGGGCCGAACCGACAGCGGGGACTCTACTGAACCCGGTGAAAGGTTTTGAGTATGGGGCCCGCTATAATGTCAGGGACCTCAGGGACACACACACAGACAAGGGGCCCTGACTCTGATCCCACCCCTGCCCTGCCTTTTTGGGGGAAACCCCACTCCCTTTCAGGCCGCCCCCAAACCCAAAACGAAACTGCACTGTTAAAGTGTACACAGACAGGACAAACAGACACCAAACAAGAGGTATCAGGCGGTCCCAGTCACAAAAAGTTCGGGCAATGAGGACAGAGGCGTAAAAAAGAGGGTAACCGGGGGCAGTCCAAAGTCGGCAACAGCCGGGGAACGGGACGAGACGTGAGACGAGGGGAAACCGGGGGCCAAAAACCAAAGGGGCAGGGAGAGCAAGAACAAAGAACAAATACGGCGAACTACAGGAAAAAAAACCCAACAGGCAAAATAGAAGGGAAATGGTGGGTAAAATAGGGGGAAGGGAGGAAAAGAGCAAGGGGGTAAAGGAAACAGGGCTGTCATCACTGAAGTGAATTAACCCAGAGAGTCGGAAAGATCCGGGCCCCGGGGGTGGCCAGAATTCAATTAAGTCCCAGAAGGAAGACAGTGTTCACACAAGAAAAAGTAAGCCGCAGTTTTGGGGCGCACGGGGGGCCTTCGCCGACACCAAACCAAGACACGAACGTGACAGTAACATTTCATGGGCATTCAGGTTCCCTCAATGAACTTAGCTCCTAAAAGCCAAAAACATCAGCAGTCTCAAAACGATACTCCCACACCATGCTTTACGTAGGGAAACCACTTGCTTTCACTTCACCTAGTTCCGCCACACCAATTAACACCATCTGAAACAAAAAATTTCCAATAATCCATGTCCTTACTTTCTTGTTCTTCAGCAAAATGCTTGAAGGCTTTATTGTCATCATCTTTAGAAAGGGTACCTTCTGGGGCCACAGCCAGCATGGTGGGCATATGGCATCCCACCCACTTTTAAACCCGTCACAATGCTGGCAGCACTCATAGTCATTTTGAAAAGACAATCTCTGATATAACCCGAGCCATCACTCAACTTTTTTTGGGCGAACATTAAAGCCCTTCTAAGTTAACCTGTTTTCTAGTATGGTCTTGGCCACCGTGTGGCAGCTCAGTTTCAGGGTGTTGACAGTCTTCTTATACCCTAGCCCATCTTTATGCAGAGCAACAATACTTTGCCATGATGTGCCATGTTTTTTGCCATGAGGTGCCATGTTGAACTATGAGAGAGTGTGAGA
>JAODAL010071410.1:0-15536 GCA_025379985.1 Phyllomedusa bahiana
TTTGGGTTTTGGACGTCCCCATTATAGAGTAGAGCCTAATGGGTATCATTGTGACAGTCTAATATTTAGATAGTGCACATAGGCGTCATATTGGACGTCCCATATTTTGAGAGTGACAATAGGGCGTCTCTTGTGACTTTTCCCCAAAAAGATAGGCAATATAGCGTTCATTGTGATTTTCCCAATATAGAGTAGAGCACTATATGGCGTCATCATTGTGACTGTCTCCATATATAGAGTAGAGCACTATATGGCGTCATCATTGTGACTGTCTCCATATATAGAGTAGAGCACTATATGGCGTCATCATTGTGTCTGATGCCGCTCGTCTCCTGTATACCGCTCTATGTCACCCTCTGCGGCTGTGGCGTTGTGCACAGAGTGAAGAAATCTCAAAACTGTATAAGGGAATCTCTGGAGATGAGATTTGGCGGCGCCGCCCGAGTGAGCTCCAGCTTTATAAATAACCCAGGGAGTAAACTACAACCCCCAACCTCCCACACCCGAGTGTCTGATATCTGCACAGCTGTGCAAAGGGCGCCCGGTGTATGGAGCTCATATACCGCCATACAGCACCCAGATCCCTGCACATAGAATACAGCACTGTATGGAGCTCATATACCGCCATACAGCTCCCAGATCCCTGCACATAGTATACAGCACTGTATGGAGCGCATATACCGCCAAAAGCACCCAGATCCCTTCAAAGTATCAGATTATGGGCTCATATCCGCCATACAAACCCCCCCTCCCTTCACTAGAACGCCCGTATGGAGCTATTTTACGCCCTACAACGCCAGATCCCTGCAATAGTATACCCGCACGTATGGGCTATATCGCCATACGCACCAGACCCTGACTAGTATACAGCACTGTTTGGAGCCTATACCCCCAAACAGCGCCCCCATCCCTGCCCCATAGTAACAGCATGTATGGGCTCATTACCCCATACACGCCGATCCCCTTTTACTAGTTTACAGACTGTATGGAGCTCATATACACTGCTATCAGGGACGGTCGGGGGGCACTAGGGAAGGTCGGGGTCATCAGGGGATAGTCGGGGTACTAGGGGGCGGTCGGGGTCACTCAGGGGCGGGGCCCGGGGTCACTCAGTGTCAGTCAGTCGGGGTAAAACAGGGGGCGGGGGTGGGGTCACTCAGGGTCGGTCGGTCGGGGGCCAAAAAAGGGGTTGGGGCCGGGGGTCACTCAGGGTCGGTCGGGGTCACTCAGGGATGGTCGGGGTCACTCAGGGTCAGTCGGTTTGGGGGATCAGGGACGGGGTTTTTGGGCACTCAGGGGCATCGGTCGGGGGCAAATCAGGGTTTGGTCGGTCGGGGTCACTCAGGGTTGGTCGGGGTCACTCAGGGACGGTCGGGGTCACTCCCGGGCGGTCGGGGGCCCTCAGGGGGTGGTCGGGGTCACTCAGGGCGTCCGTCGGGGTCACTTGGGACGGTCGGGGGTCAATCAGGGGCAGTCGGTTTGGGGTCACTCAGGGGCGGTCGGTCGGGGGCATCAAAGGGGCCCTTCGGAGGGGGCACTCCCGGGACGTTCGGTCGGGGTCACTCAGGGAAAGGCCCGGGTCGGTGGGGGGCAAATCGATATGGTCGGGGTCACTCAGGGTCGGTCTGGGTCACTCAGGGTGAGTCGGTCGGGGTCACTCAGGGTCGGTCGGGTCATTCAGGAAAAAGGCGGGGGTCAGTCAGGGCGGGAGTCGGGGTCACTCAGGATCAGTGGTCGGGGTCATTCAGGGCCTTTTGGGGGGCCCGTCAGGGACGGGGCGGTTGGGGGCCCCTCGGGTCTGTCGGGATCCCTCAGGGAAAAATCCGGGCAGGGGCAAATCCGGGGCAGTCCCGGGGGGGTCACTCAGGGTTTAGTCGGTTGGGAGTCACTTTAGGGTCGGTTTAGGATCAATCAGGGTCGGTCGGTCGGGGTCACTCAGGGATGGGGCGGGGCACTCAGGGGCGGGGCCCGGGTTGGGGGCACTCAGGGTCGGGCCCCGGGTTTGGGGTTTACTCAGGGTCCCGGGCAGGGTCCCCCAGGGACCCGGGCGGTTTAGGGTTTAACCCGGGACGGTTTGGTCGGGGTTTACTAGGGGTGGTCGGGGGGGCCCCAGGGTCGGGCGGTCAGGGCACTAAGGGGCGGTGGTTTGGGGGGCACCCCAGGGGCTGGTCGGGGTCACTCAGGTTTGGCGGGTCACTCAGGACGGGGGGTTGGGGGGCAATCAGGACGGTCCCGGGGCAATCAGGGTCAGTTGGTCGGGGGCATCAGGGGGGGCGGGCGGGGTCACTCAGGTTTTGGTCGGGGGCACTCGGGACGGTCGGGGGCACTCAGGGCGGTCGGGGGCACCAGGTTTTGGGCGGGGGCACTCAGGGAAAGGTCGGGGGTCACTCGGGGCCGGTCGGATCCGGGGGCACTCAGGGGGCAGTCGGTCGGGGGCATTCAGGGTCAGGTTTGGTCGGGGTCACTCAGGGGGAGTGGTCCGGGGGACCAAGGGGGGCGGGGGCACTCAGGGTGGAAATCGGTCGGGGTCAATCAGGGGCGGGCGGGGGCATCGGGGGGGGGCGGTCGGGGGCACTCAAGGGGGGTCGGTCGGGGGGCACTCAGGGACGGTCGGGGGCAACCCGGGGGGTCGGGTCACTCAGGGACGGTCGGTTGGGGGCAACTCCCGGGGGTGGGTTTGGGCGGGGTCACTAGGGACGGTTTGGTTCGGGGTCACTAAAGGGGCGGTCCCGGGCGGGGTCACTCCCGGGGGGTGGGGGCGGGCAGGGACAGTCGGGCGGGGCACTCCCGGGACGGTCGTTCGGGGTAATTAAAGGGGCGGTCGGGGTCATTTAGTGGGCAGTTTGGTCGGGGGGCACTCAGGGGCGGTCGGTGGGGCACTCAGGGGTTTGGGGGGGTCACCCGGGGCGGTTTGGGTTTTGGGGGCCCCTCGGGACGGGCCGGGCGGGGGGCACTCAGGGACGGGGTTCGGGGGCACTCAGGGAAAGGCGGTTTGGGGGCCACTTCAGGGGCGTTCGGGGTTTAATCAGGGCGGTCGGGGGCATCGGGTCGGTCGGTGGGGTCCTCAACCCCCCCCGGGGCAGGGCGGTCGGGTTTTATCAGGGAACCCGGTCCCGGGCGGGGTCACCCCAGGGTGGTCGGTCCCGGGGGCACTCCGGTTCGGTCCGGGGGGGCATCAGGGGTGGTCCGGGGGCACTCCCGGGGCAGTCGGTCGGGGGTCCCCTTTTGGGAGGGTTTGGGGCACTCAGGGTCCCGGGCGGGGGTCCCCCAGGGTCGGTCGGGGGCACTCGGGGCCCGGTCGGGGTCATAGGGATGGTCGGGGGGCCTCCGGGGCAGTCGGTCAGGGATCACCCCAGGGGCAGTCCCGGGGCACTCCAAAGGGGATCGTTCCCCGGGGTCACTCAGGGGCGGTCGGGGGGGTCAGGGACGGGGCCCCATCGGGGTCACTTTAGGGTCGGGGCGGGGTCCCCTCGGGGACGGTTGGGGGCACTAGGGACATTGGTCAGGGGCAACAGGGATGGTCGGGGGAAATCAGGGTCGGTCGGTCGGGGTCACCAGGGCCCGGCGGTCAGGGGGCACTCAGGGGGCGGTCGGGGGTTTACTCCCGGGGCGGTCGGTTTGGGGGGCACTCAGGGTTGTCCCTTCGGGGGGCCCCTCGGGGGCGGTTTTTTTGGGTCACTAGGTCGGTCGGGGGGCACTCAGGGGTGGTCGGGGGTTTACTAGGGGGCATCGGTCGGGGTCACTCCCGGACGGGTTGGGGGCAATTGGGTTTGGTCGGGGTCACTCGGGTCGGTTTGGGGCCCCTCAGGGGTTGGTCGGGGGCAATTTAGGGCAGTCGGCGCAAACACTCAGGGGGCAGTCGGGGTTTTACTCAGGCCAAATCGGTTTGGGGGGCAATCAGGGTCGGGCCCGGGGGCACTCAGGGGCGGTCGGGCGGGGGGGGGCCCCTCAGGGTCCCGGGCGGGGGCACTCAGGGCGGTCGGGGTCACTCAGGGTCGGTCTGGGTCACTCAGGGTCGGTCGGGTCATTCCGGGGCGGGTTTGGGGGTCAATCGGGAAGGTCGATCGGGGTCACCCCAGGGTCGGTCGGGGTCACTTTGGGGGCGGTGGGGGGGCACTCAGGGAAAAGTCGGGGCGGGGGCATTGAGGGGTGGCGGGGTTCCCCCTCAGGGGTTTGGTCGGTCGGGGTCACTCAGGGGCGGGGGCGGTCGGGGCACTCGGGTCGGTCGGGGGCACTCAGGGAAGGGCGGGGCGGGGTCATCACCGGGGCGGTCGGTTTGGGGGGCCCCTCAGGGGTTGGGGCCGGGGTTTACTCAGGGTCCCGGCGGGGGCATAGGGAAAAAAATCCTGGGGGTCACTCAGGGTCAGTCGGTCCCGGGGCACTCAGGGGGGTTGGGGTTCACCGGGTCAAATCGGGCCGGGGGGGGCATCAGGGGGCGGGCGGGCGGGTCACTCAGGGAGGTCCCGGGGGCCTCAGGGTCGGTCGGGTCACTCCGGGACGGTCCGGGGGGCCCCTCAGGGTCTGTCGGGGTCACTCAGGGAGGTCCCGGGGGCAAATCGGGGTCCTTCGGGGCGGGGGGCTTGGGACGGTCGGGGGCATTCAGGGGGTTCGGTCGGGGGCATCAGGGACGGTTTTTTTTTTTTTTTTTTCCCGGGGGCCCCTCGGGATCGGGCCTGGGGTCATTTAATATTTGGGCGGGGTTCCCCTCGGGCGGTCTGGGGCACTCAGGGGCGGCGGGTTTATTCAGGGACGGGCAAAGGGCAGTCAGGGAAAGGTTCCCGTCGGGGTCACTCAAGGACCCGGGCGGGGTAATCAGGATCGTCGGTCGGGGGGCATTCAGGGGGCGTTGGGGTCATCCCGGGACGGGCGGTTGGGGTCATTTGGGTCAGGGGGTTGGGGGCACCAGGGGCGGTCGGGATCCCCAGGGAACGGGCCCTTAGGGTCACTCAGGGAAAAGTCGGTTGGGGTCATTTAGGGTCGGGCAGGATCCTTTAGGGACGGGCGGTCAGGTCATCAAGGGGGCGTCGGGTTTGGGGGCCTCAGGGGGGCCCGGTTTGGTTTGGGGTCCCCTCAGGGACTTTTCGGTTTGGGGTCACTCAGGGTTGGTCGGGGGCATCAGGGATGGCCCGGGGGCACTCCCGGGTCGGTCTTTTGGGGGCACTCAGGGACGGTCCCGGGGGCCCCCCAGGGGGCAGTCGGGGCGGGGGCCCCTCTGGGGCCCGGGCCCCGGTCCCTTAAGGGTTTTGGGCGGGGGCACTAACTCAGGTTCAAACGGTTGGGGTCACTCAGGTTTGGTCGGGGTCACTCAGGGACGGTCGGTCGGGGTCACTCAGGGTCGGTCGGGGTCACTCAGGGTCGGTCGGTCGGGGTCACTCAGGGTCGGTCGGGGTCACTCAGGGACGGTCGGTCGGGGTCACTCAGGGACGGTCGGTCGGGGTCACTCAGGGATGGTCGGGGTCACTCAGGGTCAGTCGGTCGGGGTCACTCAGGGACGGTCGGGGTCACTCAGGGTCGGTCGGGGTCACTCAGGGACGGTCGGTCGGGGTCACTCAGGGACGGTCGGTCGGGGTCACTCAGATATGGTCGGGGTCACTCAGGGTCGGTCGGGGTCACTCAGGGTCGGTCGGGGTCACTCAGGGACGGTCGGGGTCACTCAGGGTCAGTCGGTCGGGGTCACTCAGGGACGGTCGGGGTCACTCAGGGACGGTCGGGGTCACTCAGGGACGGTCGGTCGGGGTCACTCAGGGTCAGTCGGTCGGGGTCACTCAGGGACGGTCGGGGTCACTCAGGGTCAGTCGGTCGGGGTCACTCAGGGTCGGTCGGGGTCACTCAGGGACGGTCGGTCGGGGTCACTCAGGGTCGGTCGGGGTCACTCAGGGGGGACCGACAGTCCGGTCGGGTCCACTCCTGGAGGTCGGGGGTCACTCAGGATTCGGGTCGGTTGGGGGTCTCATCCAAGGGACGGTCGGGGTCACTCAGGGTCAGTCGGTCGGGGTCACTCAGGGTCGGTCGGGGTCACTCAGGGACGGTCGGTCGGGGTCACTCAGGGTCAGTCGGTCGGGGTCACTCAGGGACGGTCGGTCGGGGTCACTCAGGGACGGTCGGGGTCACTCAGGGTCAGTCGGTCGGGGTCACTCAGGGTCAGTCGGTCGGGGTCACTCAGGGTCGGTCGGGGTCACTCAGGGACGGTCGGTCGGGGTCACTCAGGGTCAGTCGGTCGGGGTCACTCAGGGTCACTGCACTGCTGACCTCTTTCCTCTCTTCTGCAGCTCAGTCTCCTGGAGGACACCATCCACCATGACCACGACCACCTCCTGCAGATGAACTTCCGAGAGCCGCAGCCCCTGAATGGACGCCTGGTCCTGTCCAGCTTCAGGGCTCCGGTCGGAGGGAGGAAGGCGGCCGAACCAGGTGAGAGGAAGGAGCACAAGCAGCGCCCCCCGAAATACCAAACCCCCCAGAGATAGTCTCCTGTGCAGCAGATACTACCGGTCTAACCTGTGCCCCTCTCTGCTCGCAGCTTCAGTCTCCCCTCCTGAGGCCGATGACCCTTCCTCCCAGGACTCTGGACCAGGTTTGTGCTAATAACCCCCCCCCCCCCCCCCGCTCCTCTCCTGGGGCTGGAGGTGCCGGGTGCTCCCCATATGGCGCCTGCTCTGCTCAGTGTCCTCTGCTGTGACCTCTATTGCTTCCTCGGTGTCTTCTATACATTTATGTGGGGGGTTTAGCCCCATGTTGACCCATTTGTGCGCCCCCTGTACCGGCTCTGTGTATGACCATGTGCTCTGTTGCCCCCCAGGTGCCCAAGGCCAGGAGGACCCTTCTCTGGGGACAGGTAAGGAGAACCCTTGTTGATGACCCGAGGCCACTAGTGTCCAATGCTAACGCTCCCCTCCCCCGCAGGTGACATGCTGGCCATTTTATTCGGGATCCTCTTCGGTGTCACCGCTGTGGCCTTCTACATATACGTGAAGAAGACAAAGAAGACAAGCCAGAGGTAACTGCTCCCAAACATGACCTGAGGGCCACAGGGGGCGACGGCACAGACCCTCCTGCTCCCAAACATGACCTGAGGGCCACAGGGGGCGACGGCACAGACCCTCCTGCTCCCAAACATGACCTGAGGGCCACAGGGGGCGACGGCACAGACCCTCCTGCTCCCAAAACATGGGCCTGAGGGGCCAAGGGGGCCACGGGGACAGACCTCCTGCTCCCAAACATGACCTGAGGGCCACAGGGGGCGACGGCACAGACCCTCCTGCTCCCAAACCCGGACCCTCACAGGCACCGGCCGAGGGCTACTGGGATCTACCCCAATCAGCGGCCACAAGAAGTTCCAGATTATGAAGAGCAGGGGCCAGTTACCCATAGCCATAACTCCTCTAACCCCCAGTGCTGATAGTCTGAGATGCTCCCTCATAGTGCCCACACTTAGTAATGCTCCCTCGTAGTGCCCACACTTAGTAATGGTCCCTCATAGTGCCCACACTTAGTAATGGTTCCTCATAGTGCCCACACTTAGTAATGCTCCCTCATAGTGCCCACACTTAGTAATAGTCCCTCATAGTGCCCACACTTAGTAATAGTCCCTCATAGTGCCCACACTTAGTAATAGTTCCTCGTAGTGCCCACACTTAGTAATGGTTCCTTTATAGTGCCCCCACTTAGTACTGGTCCCTCATAGTGCCCACACTTAGTAATAGTCCCTCATAGTGCCCACACTTAGTAATGGTTCCTCATAGTGCCCACACTTAGTAATAGTCCCTCATAGTGCCCACACTTAGTAATGGTCCCTCATAGTGCCCACACTTAGTAATGGTCCCTCATAGTGCCCACACTTAGTAATGGTTCCTCATAGTGCCCACACTTAGTAATGGTTTCCCCATAGTGCACACTTAAATAATGTCCCTCATAGTGCCCACACTTAGTAATGGTTCCTCATAGTGCCCACACTTAGTAATGGTCCCTCATAGTGCCCACACTTAGTAATAGTTCCTCATAGTGCCCACACTTAGTAATGGTTCCTCATAGTGCCCACACTTAGTAATGGTCCCTCATAGTGCCCACACTTAGTAATGGTTCCTCATAGTGCCCACACTTAGTAATGGTTCCTCATAGTGCCCACACTTAGTAATGGTTCCTCATAGGCCAACTTAGTAAAAAGTTCCTCATAGTGCCCCACATAGTAATAGTTCTCTAGTGCACCACACTTAGTAATGTTCCTATAGTGCCACACTTGTATGGTTCCTCATAGTGCCACACTTAGTAAAAGTCCCCATAGTGCCACACTTAGTAATCCGTATAGGCCCCATTAGTAAAATTCCTCATGTGCCCAAATTTGTAAAATTTTCCCCATTTGTCCCCCATTTGTAATGGTTCCCATGTGCCCCCACTTAGTTGGTCCCCCATAGTCCCCCCCACTTAGTAATGCCTAGTGCCCCCACTTAGTAATGGTCCCTCATAGTCCCAATTAGTAATATCCCTCAATGTCCACAATTAGTAATAGTTTTCCCCGTGTCCAAAAACCCTTTGTAATGCTCCTATGTGCCCCCCTTTTAAAATTCCCTCATAGTGCCCCACTTAGTAAAGTTCCTCATAGGCCACACTTAGTAAAAGTCCCTCAAGTCCCACACTTTGAAAAAATTCCCTATAGTGCCCCCACTAGTAAAGGTCCCCTTTAAAAGCCCCCATTTTGTAATGGTTCCTCATAGTCCCCCAAATTAGTAATGGTTCCCTTTTTAGTGCCCAAAATTAGTAATGGTCCCCTTAGTCCCCCACTTGTAATAGTCCCTCATAAATCCCCCAATTAGTAAATTTTTTCATGTTCCCACATTAGTAATGGTTCCTCATAGTGCCCACCTTGAATATTTTCCTCATAGTGCCCACTTGTAATGGTTCAATAGGTCCAACTTAGTAAGGGGGCTCTCATAGGCCCCCCACTTAGTAATGATTCCCCTAGTGCCCACACTTTATTTAATCCCTCATAGGCCCAAACGGTAATGGGTCCCTCATAGTGCCCCCTTTTGTAAAAGCCTCATTTTTTTCCCTACTTGTAATGTCCCTCAAAGTGCCCAATATTGTTTGGTCCCCATAGTGCCCCACTTAGTAATTGGGCCCCCATAGTGCCCCCCAATTGAATAGTTCCTCTAATCCCACACTTAGTAAATAGTTCCCCATAGTGCCCCCCAATTATTATTTCCCCCATTATGCCCAAATTATAAAAGGTTCCTCATAGTGCCCACACTTTGTATAGTTCCCCATGTGCCCCAACTTGTAAAAATCCCTCAAATCCCACACTTTGTAATGGTCCCCTTTGTGCCCACATTATAAAGGTCCTATAGTGCCCCCACTTTGTAAAAGTTCCTCTAGTCCCACACTTAGTAATGCCCCCCGTAGTGCCACACTTGTAATGCTCCCCCATTGCCCACCTTAGTAAAGGTTTCCTCAAAGTGCCCCCACTTAGTAAGGGTTTCCTCAAGTGCCCCACTTGTAATATTTCCCCCTTTGGGGCCCACACTTAAAAAGGTTCCTTAGTGCCAAAATTAGAAATGGCCCCCATAGTGCCCAATTTGTAATGGTTCCTAATAGTCCCCACACTTAGTACTGGTCCCTTTTTTGTGCCAATTGAAAATCCCCTTTTTGTAAACCTTATTTTGGTCCCTTAAAGTGTGTAAGGGTTCCATAGGTACATTTTAAAAATGGTCCTCAATGCCCTTTAAAATGGTTTTAGTCCCACACTTAGAAAGGGTCCCTTTTGTTGCCCCCCAACTTGTATGGCCCCCAAATGGCCCCCATAGTAAGGGTTCCTCTAGTGCCCCCACTTAGAAATAGTCCTCATAGTGCTCACATTTAATGGCCCCCTATAGTGCCCACACTTAGTAATATTTTCCCTCATGTGCCCAACACTTAATAATGGTCCTCTAGTGCCACCACTTGAAGGGTTCCTCATAGTGCCCCACTTGTAATGGTTCCTTTTTTTCCCAACATTATAAAGTCCCTATAGTGTCCCCTTAGTAATGGTTCTCTAGGCCCAACTTAATAAGGGTCCTCATAGTGCCCACACTTATAATGGCCCCCATGTGCCCCACTTAGTAAGGGTCCCTATGTGTACATTTAGTAATGCTCCACATGTGCCCCCACTTAGTAATAGTTCCTCGTTGCCCCACCTTTGAAAGGTCCTATAGTCCCCAAAACTTGGTAATGGCCCCTCATAGTCCCCCCTTTTTAAAAATTTGGTTCCTCATTTGCTCACACTTAGTATGGTTCCTAAAAGTGCCCCACTTATAATGGTCCTCATGTGCCCACAATTATTTAATGTCCCTCATAGTCCCCCACACTTAGAAATTTTTTTCCTCTTTATGCCCACACTTTTTTAAATGCCCCCTCAAGTGTCCCCCTTAGTAAATTCCTAAGTCCCCACCTTAGAATGCCTCATAGGCCCACACTTAGTAATGGTTCCTCATGGGCCCCCCTTTTGGTAATTTTAAGTGCCCCACTTAGTAATGGTCCCTCATGTCTACACTTAAAATGGTCGTATAGTGCCCATTTAGTAATGGCCCCCTCATAGTGCCCACACTTAAAATGGCCCCTCTAGTCCCCCCTTTTTAAAATGGTCGTCAAGTGCCCCACACTTAGTAAGGGTTCTCATAGTGCCCAACTTAGTAATGGTCCCCTAGTGCCCACACTTAGTAAGGGTCCTCATGTGCCCACATTAAATAAGGGGCCCTCTAGTGCCCTTTTTAGTAAGGTTCCCAAGTGCCCACACTTGTAATGGTTCCTCATACCCCACACTTGTAATGGCCCCTCTATGCCCCATAGTAAGGGTTCCTCTTACCCCCACACTTTAAGGTTTCCTCATATCCCCCCTTAGTAAATGCCCCCCTCATAGTGCTCACACTTATAAATGGCCCCTCTAGTGCCCCCCCCATAGAAATAGTCCCTCAAGCCCCCACCTTAAAAATGGTCCTCTAGTCCACAACTTATAATGGATCCTCTAGTCCCAACTAAGAAATGGTTCCTCATATCCCACACTTAGTACGGGTTCCTCAAGTCCCACCCTTAGTAAGGGCCCCTCATATGCCCACATTAAATGGTCCCTCTAGGCTCACATTTATAATGGTCCTCATAGTGCTCACACTTAGTAAGGTCCCTCATGGCCCCATCAAAATGGCCCTCCTATCCCCCCCTTTTGTAAGGTTCCTCTATGCCCACACTTGAAAATGGCCCCTCATAGTGCCCCACCATAAGGTCCTCCCCACGCCCCCCTTATAAGGGTTCCTCATATGCCCACACTTAGTTAGGGTTCCCATAGTTCCCCACTTAGACTGGCCCCCTCATAGTGCCACACTTAGTAATATCCCCATATGCCCCACACTTAGAATAGCCCCTCAACTGCTCACACTTTTAAGGGGTCCCCATAGTGCTCACACTTAGTAATGGTCCCTCATATCCCCCAAACCCAGTAAGGGCCCCCTCCTACTCCCCCCCTTTTAAAAATGGTTCCCTCATAGTGCCACTATAATGGTCCCTCAAGTGCCCACATAGTATGGTCCCCCTATGCCCCACTTATAAGGTTCCCTATAGGCCCCACTTGTTATTTTCATATTTCCCCACACTTTAAAAGGGTCCCTCATTGCCCAACTTAGAAATAGCCCCTCATAGTGCCCCACTCAGAAAATTGTTCCTTCAAGTGCTCCCCTTAGTAATGGCCCCTCAAGTGCCCACATCAGAAAGGGTTTCTTCATATTTCCCCCACTTAGTGTTAGTTCCTCATATTGCTACCTTGGGCTTAGCAGCCACCCCCATCCCCCTATCTCTTAGGAAAGTAGGAAAGTTTGGAACTTCTATGGACTCCATCACCTCCTCCAGTGACTGTTGATGGTTTTTGATTGAATGTTATTTATTTCAGCCCTTTGGACCCAATCGATGTATCTAAAAAGCGGGCCCCCACGAAGAAACATGGCGTGACCACCAGATCCGGACCGTGGGTGGGGGGATGAGTGTATATAGCCAATAATGTAGTAACATAGAGTGTCACCGGTATAGAGGATCCAAGAGATGGGGGGGCCCAATATCAAGAGTCCAGGAAATGGGGCAGTAGTCTCTAGTGTTGAGGGTCAGGGATATGGGGGTTGTCACCAGTATAGAGGGTCCGAGTATGGGGGGTGGGGGGAGTTCACAAAGAGACCACATCATGGAAAGGTGTCACCAGTACAAAGGGTCTGGGATTTGGGTGGAAGGGGTTCAACAATACATTAAGGGGTCACCGGTAGAAAAGGTCCACAAAATGGAGGGAGAGTGTCACCATAATACAGGGTCCAGGTTATGGAGAGGATATCCAATATAAAGGGTCTCGGTATATGGGGGAGGGGGGTCACCAGTATAGAGGGTCCAGGCTATGGGGGGGATGTCACCATTACAAAGGGTACGAGATATGGGGAAGGGGTGGTCACCATTATAGAAAGTCCGAGATATGGGGGGGTAATCCAGTACAAAGATCCAGGAATATGGGGGAGGGATGTCACCAGGATATGGGCGGGGGTAACATCATTGTGTATATAGTCCATGTGTCATGGAGCAATAAATGGATTTGTATGAACCCAGGAGCTGACGTGTGAATGTTCTTATGGTCGTTACTTGTTCTCTCTGAGGGGCGGGGGGATAGCAGCGTTTCTCTCATATAGTGCGTTAGGCGAGTGCACAGAGAGCGGGGTACAGGTCCTCCAGCTGGTACAGGATAGATGGGAATATTAAAGGTCGAATTCATAGAGAACGGTGTATTTATCAACATACCAGCAGCACAAGTATGAGACAACGCGTTTCATGCCGAAAGAGCTCTTCAGCAGGTCCAATGAAAAACAGAGGTAGCTATTGTTAAATCCAAAAACAGCACATATCTGCAGCTCACAGCGTGATAGTCTGCAGATAGGACACAGCTCACAGCCAGATAGTCTGCAGATAGGACACAGCTCACAGTGTGATAGTCTGCAGATAGGACACAGCTCACAGCCAGATAGTCTGCAGATAGGACACAGCTCACAGTGTGATAGTCTGCAGATAGGACACAGCTCACAGCCAGATAGTCTGCAGATAGGACACAGCCCACAGCCAAAAAGCTCAGATGGACACACTAACAGCAAAATAGTCTCAATTGACACAGCCACAGCAATAGTCTGCAGATAGGACACAGCTAACAGCAAGATGTTGCAATAGGACCCCCGCTCACAGGGAAAGTTTCAGATTAAAAAAGTCACAGCAGAAAGTTGCGTAGGCACAGCCACGGGGAAGTCTGCAATAGGACACGCCCACAAAGGTTAGTCTGCAGATAGGACACAGCTCACAGCCAGATAGTCTTCAGATAGGGGCCAGCTCAAGCAATATTGCAGATAGGACACAGTCACGCGATATTCAGATAGGACACAGCTAAAAGCAAGATATCTGCAAAGGGGCATGATCACGTGTGATAGTCTGCGTTAGGGAAAATTACTACGGGTTCCTCGAAAAAGTGTGGGGGTCCCCTATGTTTCCCCTCTGTGGGGTGGAGCCCCCATGTTCCTTCTGGGGTGGGCGTCCCCCCGTTCACTTGTGGTGTGGACGTCCCCTATGTTCCTCTCTGTGGTGTGGACGTCCCCTATGTTCCTCTCTGTGGTGTGGACGTCCCCTATGTTCCTCTCTGTGGTGTGGACGTCCCCTATGTTCCTCTCTGTGGGGGGGCGTTTCCCATGTTCCTTTCTGTTGGGGTGGGCGTCCCCTATGTTCCTCTCTGTGGTGTGGACGTCCCCTATGTTCCTCTCTGTGGTGCGGGGTTCCCCCATGTTTTTTTTTTTTTCTGTTTGGGGTGGCGCCCCCTATGTTTCCCCCTTGGGGGTGGGGGAGTCCCCTATGTTCCTCTCTGTGGTGTGGACGTCCCCTATGTTCCTCTCTGTGGTGTGGACGTCCCCTATGTTCCTCTCTGTGGTGTGGACGTCCCCTATGTTCCTCTCTGTGGTGTGGACGTCCCCTATGTTCCTCTCTGTGGTGTGGACGTCCCCTATGTTCCTCTCTGTGGTGTGGATGTCCCCCTTTTTTCCCCTCTGTGGGGGTGGGCGTCCCCTTTTGTTCCTCTTCGATGTGTGGACGTTCCTAAAGTCCTCTCTGTGGGTGGATGGGCCCCTATGTTCCTCTCTGTGGGTTTGGGCGTCCCCCTTTTTTCCCCCTCTGTGGTGTGGGACTTCCCCCTGTTCCCTCTGTGGTGTGGGCGTTCCCCCATGTTCCTCTCTTTGGGGGTGGATGTCCCTTGTTCCTCTCTGTGGTGTGGACGCCCCCTATGTTTTCCTTTTCTGTTTGGGGGGGGCGTTCCCCCATTTTCCCCTCTGGGGGTGTGGACGTTCCCTTGTTTTTTTGTGGTGGGGGACGTCCCCTAGGGTTTCCATCTGTGGTGTGGTTTTCGCCCATGTTCTCTGTGGTGTGGACGTCCCCTATGTTCCTCTCTGTGGTGTGGACGTCCCCTATGTTCCTCTCTGTGGTGTGGACGTCCCCTATGTTTCCTCTGGGGTGTGGACTCCCCCCCTTTTTCCTCTTGTGTTGTGGATGTCCCCTTTTTTCTCTGTGGTGTGGACGTTCCCCCATGTTTTCCCCTCTGTGGTGTGGGGCGTCCCCTATGTTCCTTTTTTGTGGTGTGGGGGCCCCCATGTTCCCTTCTGTGGTGTGGGTCCCCCTTTTTTCCTTCTGTGGTTGGGGGACGTCCCCTTGTTCCTTTGTGGTTGGGGGGGGGGGGAACCCCCTTCCCTTATGTTCCTTTCTGTGGTTTGGACGTCCCCTATGTTCCTCTCTGTGGTGTGGACGCCCCCTATGTTCCTCTCTGTGGTGAGGACGTCCCCTCTGTTCCTCTCTGTGTTGTGGACGTCCCCTATGTTCCTCTCTGTGGTGTAGGGCGTCCCCCCATGTTCCTCTCGTGGTTTTGGGGGGTCCCCTATGTTCCTTTCTGTGGTTTGGATGTCCCCTTTTGTTTCCCTCTGTGGTTTTTGGGCGTCCCCTATGTTTTCTTGTAGTGTGGGGGTCCCCCATGGTCCCCTCTGTGGTTCGGGACGTCCCCATGGGTTCCCCTTTTGTGGGGGTAGAGTCCCCTATGTTCCTCTCTGGTGTGGATGTCCCCTATGTTTTATCTTTGGGTGTGGTTTTTCCCCCATGTTCCTTTTGTGGTGTTTTACGGTCCCCCATGTTCCTTTGGGTGGGGGGGGCCCCTATGTTCATCTCTGTGGGGGTGGGGGTCCCCCTTTTTTTAAACTCTGTGGTTTTGGGGGCTTCCCCCATGCCTTTTCTGTGGTTGGCGTCCCCTATGTTCCTCTCTGTGGTGTGGACGTCCCCCTTTGGTCCTCTCTGTGGGGTGGACGTCCCCCCGTTTTCCCCTCTGTGGTGGGGGAAAGTCCCCCATGTTCCTCTCTGTGGTTTTGGGGGGTCCCCTTTGTTCCTCTTGATGGGGGGGTCTTCCCCTATGGTTTTCTTGTGGTGTTTGGGCGTCCCCTTGTGTCCCCTTTTGTGTTGGGGACGTCCCCTAT
>JAODAL010071411.1:0-15536 GCA_025379985.1 Phyllomedusa bahiana
GGAAAGGGGGGCGGCCTTAAATACCGCCCCCCCCGCCCCGGGACCCCCTGCGCCCAGCGTGCGGGGTCATCCCGCGCCTCCCCCATGGGGGCGTGGCCCCGGTCCCGGCGCGCGCCTTAATGCGTCATTGCCATAATTTAAACTTTAGGTCCCAACCAAGATCTTTTGTTGTTACTGGAACTACAAATGGGCTGGGAAAAGGAAGCGTGCCTATGCTGGAAAGCCTTGCTGGGAAAAACCCTGATGTTGTTCTGTAATGGGTTTTTTGCAGTGGGGTTAATGAACAGAAGCAGCAAATTTTTTCTAATAATAAGACAGAAATTATGTAATTGTAAGCTAATTTGGGTTTAAAAAAAAAAAAACTACTACTGTCGTTTTTCTCTTTTTTTGTAATTTTTCTACTCTCCAAAAAACTTTTTTTTACACCATGAATTTTGTTTTTTTGATGCTGATATGATATTGGGCGGGTTACCGAACTTTTTGGGGTTTTTATTCTTAAAAACCCAAAAAATGACAAACTCCAGACCCACAGAGACAGAGCAGTTAAAAGCAGATATCTAACCCCCGATGGTCGCTTTTGAAGGTGGATATTCTCAAAGTACAAAATACTAGTTACATATTAATAGTTGAGGTTTGAAAAGAAACACATGCCCAAAACGATTTTAACCAAGGGGGGGGAAAAAATGGGGGTTTGGGGGAGAGACAAGGACTTAAAAGCCCGGCTCTCATGGTTAATCCCAAAAACCCCACAAGGCAAAAAACAACCTGCTCCAGTATAGCCCCTATATTGACCCCAGGCCGCCCCCGGCCAGGATCCAAATTTTTTCCCAGCTACGTACGCATTAAAATTCTTTAGTTCCAGGTAGGGTTTAAGCCTTTCTTGAAACTCTCTAAAGTTCCTGCTGTGACCAGTCCCCCAGGCAGGCTATTCCACAGTTTACAGTTTTTACAGTGAAAAACGCTTTCTCCTTGGAGATTAAATCTTTTTTTTCTGTCAAGGAAGTCCCCTTTTCTTTTGAGGGGGGGGTTCACCTGAAATAATTTTTCCCCCTATTTTTTGTAGGGAAAACCTTTATATATTTTTATAAAATTTAAACATGTCCCCCCGAAAGCCGTCTTTTTCAAGACTAAAAAAGTTCATTTTAACCTCGCCCCATAACAAAAATGCTCCTTCCCCTTATAAGTTGGTTCTCGTCTTTGTCTCCTCTCTTATTACATTTTTTCATAAAAATGGGGCCCAGAACTGAACAGCATTTTAAGTGGGGTCCCCCACCAATGTTTGTACAGCGGTAGAATGACACCCTTGTCCCGAGTCCATGCCTTTTTAAAACCCCGCCAATTTTTACGGGCCTTAGGGCAGTGTTTGGAATGCATGCTGTTTCTGTATAGCTCTCCAAATCCCTCAGGGAAATTTATCGGACATTGTATTATGGATAAACTTTTTTACTTGAGAAAAGAAAGAGGAGGATTTTTCCCAGGGGCGTTGCAGGGCCCAAAAAACACCGGGGCTGGGCCCCCCTTTGGGTTTTTTTTTTGGGTTTGGGGGGTTACAGGGATTTTTCCCCCGCCCTCATTTTTGAACTGCATTTTTTTTACAAGAAAAACCTTCTTTTCCCCTGTCACTAATTTTCTGCACATCCCACACAGATCCGTCCATCTCCTCACAGTCACTGTACAGTAAAAATCCCCAAATAAAAAAAATTTTATTTTTTTCGAATTTCCCACCTTCATATGACAATACCCCTAAAAGTCCCCAAAATAACCCACCTCAATGGGCAAAATCCCCAGACAAGGATTGTTAAAAAAAACCCCCCTACAAAACCAAGACCCAAATATTACTTTTTGGCTCAAATAATCCCGCAGACCCTGACCGAACGCAACCCCCACATTGTGACTTTTCACTGTACACAGGTTGATTACATATCCACACCATACAGTGACCCCAAAAGTGGTAGATACTGTTGTAGAAACGTCTGCAGATATATAAGTGATTACCTGTGTTACATTTTGTAACTCACCGGAGACATCATTTCGATCAGCGTCGTTCACCCTTTTCCTTCTCTTCTCCATCCGGGTTCACACCTTCATGCTGATTGCTCCCCCGGCCAATACTCGTCCCTGGGGTTTTTGGGCACAAAATTCTTAGAATCCCCATTTCCAGAACTCCTTAAAATTTAGGTATGCAGTCCCTCAGTTAGGTAATAGGGGCACTGAAGCAGTAATGGGGCCACGGAGGGATAGGGGCACAGGCAGGTTTTAAAGGGGGGCCCGGGAGGAATGGGGCCAACAGGCAGTATGTGGGGGGGCACAGGCAGTAATGGGGCACTGAGGAGTATAGGGGCCAAGGAGTATATGGGGCACTGAGGCAGTATAACGGGCCACAAGAAGGTTATAGGGGGCTGAGGCAGAATATAGGGGGACTGAGGCAGTATATGGGGGCCAAGGCAGCATATTTGGGGGCCACAGGCAGGGGTATGGGGGCCACAGTCAGGCATTAGGGGGCCACAGGCAGCATTTTGGGGGCCACAGGAAAGGGAAAGGGGGGCCACAGGCAGGGATTGTGGGCCACAGGAAATTTAGGGGGGCCCAAAGGCAGGGCATTATGGGGGCCCAGGCAGGGATATGGGGGCCACAGGCAGGAAAAGGGGGGCCACAGGCAGTAATAGGGGGGCCCCCCAAACCCAAGGAGGGAAAAAGGGGGGGCAAAAGGCCCAAGGGATAGGGGGGCCACGGGGCAGGGATATGGGGCCCAGGCAGGGATTTTGGGGGCCCAACGGCGGGAAATTATAGGGGCACAGGAAAGTATAGGGGGGCCCCAAAAGGCACATTAAAGGGGCCCAGGCAGTTTTGGGGGGCCACAGGCAGGCATTTTATGGGGGGGGAAGGCGGGGTTAAGGGGGGCCACAGGCCAGGGCCAATTATGGGGGCACACATTATAGGGGCCACAGGAGGCATTATGGGGGCACGGGCATTTTTGGGGGCCAAAAGGAAAGGCATTATGGGGGCACAGGCAAAAAATGGGGGCCACAGGCAGGGATATGGGGGCCACGGCAGTATGGGGGGGCCACAGGCAGTATATGGGGGCCACAGGCGGGGGAAAATGGGGGCCCCAGGAGGGGTAGGGGGGCCACAGGAAAGTATATGGGGGCCCACAGGGGGGGAATTGGGGGCCACAGGCAAAAGGGGGGCCACAGGCGGGATAGGGGGGCCAAAACAGGCAGGCAAATGGGGGCCCAGGCGGGGGGTTTTTTAGGGGGGCCACGGGCCCAGTATATGGGGGCCAAGGCGGGGGATATGGGGGCCACAGGCGGGGTTTGGGGGGCCCACAGGGGGCTTTTTTGGGGGCACTGAGGCGGGGAAAACGCTTTTCAAAAAAAAACAACTTTAAATTACTCCCCTTTAACTCCCCCGGGGGAGCCCCCCGCCCCCCCCCTTCCTTCCCCCCCCCAAGCCCCCGCCGTTTTTTTTTTCCTTTTTTTTTTTCCGGCCAGCCCCCTTTTTTTTCCCGGGGGGGGCCCCGGCCTATACGTGCTTTTGCGCCCAGGGAGGACGTCGCGAGGACTTTCACATCATCGGGGCCCTTTTTTGGCCGGCTGAGGCGCCGGGGCCGGGCCCGGGTCCTCAGCGCTGTGGGACCCGGGGGGCCCCGCAGTGCCCGGCCCCAGAGCCGGGCCCGACACTTTTCCCCCGGAAAGCAGGGAGCGCCCCCGCTCTGGCTCCGCAGAAGCCGCAGCTGCATGTGCGTCCAGGGGGACGCACATGTTTTTTTTTTTGGGGCCAGTGGGTGCTCCAGGCCCAGGGCAGGGGCCTGGACCCCCGGGGGGGCCCCGGGGCACAGGGATTTTTATTGGCCCCCCGACCCCCGAATAAAACACCCTACGACGCCCCTGGTTTTTTCCCCAATTCGGGTGATATAACCACGAGGCCATCCCAAACAAGCTTAATGGCTGGACAAAAGGCTAAAACCCAGTAGGGGGGCCAACACAACCCCTGTGCTCTTAGGAAAAAAAAAAAATATAACGGGTACGGATAAAAATGAGCAAAAGCTCACACTTTCCTTTAATGGGGAAAAACAGAATGATAAAAAATTTTCATTTAAAAGGGGGTTTACAAGTTCAACGTATGCAAAAACGGCCACAGTATAATACATGGGGAGATTTGCATGAAGGGAAAAAAATTTACCGATAAGAAAAAAAAAACCATTTCACACCCTTTACGTTTTGAGGGGGGGGGTTGGGCATATAGTTTAAGAAAAAATAAGGTGATACAAAAAATTGCCATTTACCATTTAAACAAAAATGTATTTTACCTTTTTTAACCCAATTTCACCCAATATATTACAGGTTCCCCCATAGGGAAAAGTTTAACGGGCTTTTTTCAAGCCCTTTTTTCAATACGGGTTAATTCCCCCCATCAAACATCAGTGGTAACAGAAATTTTTGATGTTTCCCTGGCATTCCAAAGGTTGCTGCTTCACACAGGGGGGGGGGGGAGGGTAATAAGCCACAAAATACCTGAGTTTTCACCAGTCATATTCTGAAACCCTTTTGGTGTTTTTTTCAGGGGCTGTTCTCTTCACAAAACTCAGGCAAAACTAAGGCATTCAAAAGGATTTTTCTTTTCAGGTTTCTGTCTCACTTCAGCAGAAACCCTTCCTTTTCCCCCCAAAACTCCGGGAAACTGGACTACTCTACACTATTAACTCTTTCTCTTTTTTAGAAACTTCTATCTCCTCTTCTTCTTCCCGCATGTTTAGTGACCCAGCACTGAAGATTTCTTTGTTCCTTTTTTTTCGTAATTTCTTTTCACAATGTTTCAAATGCAGAAAATAAATTTATTTAAAATTGCGTTAAAGTATTTTTCTAGGTCGCCCTCTGCTTTTTTTGGTTTCCCTTTTTATAAAAAATTTGGGCCCATGGATTAAAATGGAAAATCTGTGATTGGGTGCTAACCCCTTTTGTTCAAAATGATGCAAAAAGTTCTCTGACATGGGGCCCCCCTTGTTTCCTTGCCAACATTTAAGGGCCCGGGCCCAAAAGGGCGTTAGGCGGGGTTTGGCATTTTGTTAGTTAGTTAGTTAGTCTTGTCCCCATGGGGGTAGGGCGAGGTCCCGGCCAAGTAAAGGTGCTTGTTGCCCCCGGGCTCCCCTCAGCCATTTGTGGGCCCCCTTGCCTACCTCAAACCTGCCCTTATTTTCCTACCCCTAAGGGATCACCGGGAAATCCCGTGCACTCGGGGGTGCAAGTCCAGTCAAGAAAACCCCCTTTTTGTCCGACCGTCGGGGGAATTTGAGGGTCTCCCCCCGCGGTCTTTGTTTTTCCTGGCTTTAAATCTCAAGTTCCACGCACTTCTAATGCGCAAGGGTTTGGGGAAAAGTAGCTTCAGTCTGTTCAAATCGGGTTTTCGGAAATCAGGGCCCTTTCCCAACCAGGTCTTTTTCAAATCTGTGCCCTTTGGGGTTGAAAGGAACCCAAATTTTTCAGGAATTGGGCTGTAATCAGTTTTCTTTCTAAATTTAATACTACCCCCAGCATCTAAAAGTTACCAGAGTTAAACACATACTCTGGACGTTTTTTTCTTTTTCCCCAAAGCTGCCGTTTTAAATAATTTCCTAAAGTAAAAGTCATTGTTACTGCACCCACGTTATTGTTTTCCCGGGTTTGGGCATCCAGAGCAAGGGCCAAATATTTTTCCCTGAAAATTTAAATGAAAAATTTACTGTTTTTTCCAAAACCCTTGGCATTGGCCCCGTCTGTGGTTTTGGGGGTTTTTCTTGCTGGGGAAAACCGAAGAATTTTTGGGTATTTCAGGTCCAGGGGGGAATTTGGGCCTCATTTTCCCCTGTGTTTTTCACGTTACCCGTGACAAAACCATCCAAAAAAGGGGCCCCCCCCCAAGGGTTCCGAGTATGCCCAAGGGAAAAGGAAAAAGTGGGTCACAAAGGGGGGTTAGAGCTGTTTGCACTACAAGTCCCGGGGTCCCCTCCCTAGCGCCCCTAGGGGAAAGGAGAATTTTTTTTTTTTAACAGTGACGGGGCACCTTTTTTTTTTTTTTCTTCTCTTCTTGGGAGGCAGTAAACCCAAATTTCATTCCCCAAGTCTCACCCAAGTCCCCAGGACTTGCGGGTCCTAGTAGTCCTTCTACTTCATTTGGTTTAAGGGCTGCTGAAACCACCAACTGTTGCGTTGACAACGTTCCGAACCCTACTTTTGCTATAGGAGTACCATTTTTTATTGGAATTTTTGTCTCCCAAGTTTTGGGGGGAGAAACCCACACACACTACTGATTCAGGGGAAGGATTACACGCCCGTGGGAATTTGTCCCCTTTTTTCCCTGTAAAGGGGGTACGCTACTTTGGGGGCCAACTCAAAGGGGGTCCCCCGGGTAGAGAAGCTTCTTGGCCGGGCTATTTGAGAAAACCATTTGAAAAAAAAATTTTCCTTGATCGCCTGGGAAAAGTTTTGGAGGTAAAAGTCCCCAAACCAAAAATCCGCCCTTTAAATTTCTACATCAGAGACCAAAAAGAGGTAAAGGTCTCGGGGAAATATGCTTTAGATTTCCCAATCCGCTTTACGGGGCCCCTACTCGGTTGACACTTTTTATCCTTCAGTGCTGGGAGCAATTACTGATCGCTTCATTGAAGGAGTGGACTCTAGAATGGCAAAAAGTCAACTACGCATGTTATCCGAAACAAAAATTCCCAGTATCCCAATTTTTTGATTTAAAAAGCTCAGCATTGGGGAGTAACGGGACTGATCTTCTTGTACCACCCAAACATTCCTTCTTATTTTCCCCCAGCCCTGGCGGGTTTGGAAACCCCCTTATTTATTGCAATTTTTACCCCCTTTTCCGTAAAAGCTGCCCAAAGCACCCAAAACCATTTCACCTGCTCCCCATACTGCCCCCACCTGATACCCTTCCCCAAAGTTTTTGACTCCTCTCCCAAGTTAAAAAAGATTTAAAAGGGCACTTTTAGCCATCCCCCACATGAGTCATCGTAAGCAGAACTGAAACCCAAAGGGGCCGGGTCATGACCTTTCCAAAACCCTGATGGCCCCGCCTCAAGATTTGCTTACGGGGGAAAGACCTTACTGTAGCTCCCCGTGAGTCTTGGACACCATGTTTTCGTGTTTCCAGTTAAAGGGGGCTACCCCTGAGCCCAAAGGGGCCCGGGTATGGGGAGAGAAAACACAGGCCCAGAGGAACCCCCTTGGTTTCAATTTTCCCCTTCCCCAATGTCCGCATGTAACCATCTGGATAGAAAAGGGTTTACCTTTTGGAACCCCTTGGGGGATACAGGCTCTCAAGTTATACGTGCCCCGACACATTTTTGAGAAACTTGGGGGGCCCTGATGTGTTTTTTCCGGCGGGGGAAACCCAAATTAAAATTTTGTTTGGGGGGTAATGGCCAACCCATCGAAAAAACCCGGGCTACGGGGGACCCTCCTGTACGCATTGGTGGACCGTTTACTTTGCTAGAAAGGGTGTGTAGTTACGAGGTTCAGGGAGATAGACTACTTTTAGTTTTGGGTTTAAAATGAATTCGGGTCATGTATTTATTTGAATTTTTAAACGGGTTTTACATGTTTTCCTTCCCCCATGCTTCCCCCCCCTATAGGCAAAAAAGGGTACAGAAGACTTCAAAGAAACTCAAAAGCTCAACAGAGATTTGTTAATGTTGTGGAGGATTTGCCGTTCCGAAAAGGACGCTGGTTTAAATTGTTTTCCCAAAGCCAACAGTAAAACCCCCTTTAAATTGTCCCGGAGTTGGGCCCGGGCTGGAAAAATGCCGACTGGGAAGCTCTGTTTTTGCTCCATTGAAATTGGGGCCCGGGACCTTTTTTCAAAAAAGCTAGGGGGATGTACCGTCTCGTTTTGGTCGGGTTTCCCCGTAGGGCCTTGTAAACCTCAGTGACTCCCCAGCGAGTTTCCCAAAAGTTTCCCACTGTCGCAAATGCTCTCCCGGGCTCGACCCGGGGAGGATTTTCTTGAGTAAAAGAGGACTATCGTTCCCAGGGGGCTTTTTAGAGCTTTTTTTAAAGACTCCGAAAAACATCATACTCTCGGGTGGGTTTAAACTCAGTTTGGAGATTCTAATACCCCCGTCGGAATTTAAAGGGAGTTTAAAAATTTAAAGCTAAGGGGAACCCAAAAGGCATTCAGAAAACATTCTCTTGATTTTGGAAAAAACCAAAGCTCATTCAGCAAAAGAAAATCACTGACGTAAACCCGGGCCCATCAAGGAAAAAAACACCGGCCTTTTCCCTCCTGCCGCTATAAGGGGTGAAAAAAATCTTTAAAGGTTTTTGAAGGACCCAAAGGTGATAATGAAAGCCAAACCCCCAAAAAAATGGGCCCCCCCTATAGTCCTTGTGAAAAAGAAGGATGGGAACATAGTTTTGGGGTTGATTACAGGAAATTAAAGGCCCTTTCCCCAAAATGATGCCAAACCCACTTCCAGTATCGGGAATCTATCGCTGCTTGGGCACCCCCTCCCCTTTTTATGCCCAACTAGACCTCAAAAGGGTGGTTTCGGGCCCGGTACCAAGGGGGGGGGGCCCCTGAGGCCCAAGAGAGAAAGACAGCTTTTTACAACACCGATGGGACTCAATGATTTCAAAAGCATCCCCTTTCGGGTTGTTTTTAACCCCCCGTTTCCTTCCGTGCTTAAAGGAACGAGGGCCTCGTCATTTTAAATTTTTTTCCAAAAAAGGGGCCCCGCTCTATTGGACGATGTGATTGTCTTTTTCCCGTCCCTTTAAAAAGGGACCAAATAAGGGCATTTGGGCCCGAAGTTTTCCCAGGTCCTGATAGACCATGGCCTCAAAAACAAACCACCCAAAGTGCCACCTTTTTCAAGCCACGAGGGAAAATATTGGGGAATTGGGTTGTGAGTGCTAAAGGGAAAATACAGCCTGCCCCCGGAAAGGTCTCGGGCTGGGGAAAAAAATTGGGGCACTCCAAAAACCAGTTAAGGAAGTAAAAAAGTTTTTTTTGGATTTCCGGCTATTACCCCCGGGGTTCAAAACCACATTTTTGCACAATTTGGCGGAACCCTTTTTCCCAAAATATTTTGGGTGGTTGTCCCGAGGGGGCACTAGGGACCGAAAAAATTTTTGTTGAGTGATCGACTGTCAAGAAACAGCGTTCCAAACCCCAAAAAAACCTTTGCGACATCCCCCCTTTTCCAATTTTGGGCCTACCCTGTTAAAAACCTTCCATTTCTTCTATAAAGGGTTTGCAAGTTTCTTAGGCCAAAGGACCCAGTCCTTCGAAAATTTCAAGAAAAACCGAAAAAGGGAAGAAAGGGTTTTTGCCAAACCCCACCCGGGAAGCCCGAGGGGAGCGGGGGGAAAAAGAAGGGCCCCAAAAACTATAGCTCTTTTTCAACCCTAGAACAAACTAGCCCCTCGTGTGGGCCGTTCGAAAATTTTAGAGATTACCTCAAAGGGTTACCCGTTTCACCGTTTTCCCCGGGGACAAAAAACCCCGCTAGCACACTCAATACCCCGGTTTGGGTCCCTTTAGAGCAACGTTGGAATCCGGACTGGCCGCTTTAATTCGTTTTAAAAAATTTTCCGAAGTAAAAAGGGAACAAACGGGGAACGCTAAACCTTTTAAAACCCAGCCTCCCTAAAGGTGGGGGAGCCACCAGAGGAAGACACGGGGGAAGACGTGGAAATGCCCCCCCTTTTATCGAGATTCGTTTCGCGGGAACAATATAAACCTGCCCCCTTTTAAACCTGATAGAGACCCTCAATTAAGTCAGTCCTATAAAGACTTATCCCGTTGGAAAAATACCCAAAGATGAGTCCGAGTTTTGGAAAAATTTTTACGACTTCCTCTCTTTTGGGTTAGAATCCCGCTGAGGTCGGGGAAAACCCATACCCTGAGGGGAAAACTACAAAGTCTCTGGAGCCCAAAAAAAAAAGGAATTCTTTTTTCCCAAAGGGCCCCAAATTTCTGGGGAAACTCTCTGGATCCATTTTCGGGGCGAGAAAACCCCACCAGATCATTACCCCAAAGGGACGTGATGCAAGTTAGAAACTCGTTTTTCCCTATTGCCCATTTCCGGCCATTTCGGTGTTTTCAAGCCAAAGGAAATCCGCCAGAGATTTTTTGGTCGGTTTAAAAAGAACCGAAATTGGGGAAACGGGTGTAATGAGTGCCCCCCCCTCCCCAAAAATTATAAAAGGGGGGAAAAAGGAAAGGGAAAGAGCCCCTTTTACACCCCATTTGTCTCAAAGGGCCCAAAAAAAAAATTTGTTGCCCTTAGACATGTGAAATTGGTTTCCAACAAATCTGGTTAAAATTTACGCCCAAAACGGGGGGTTCGACCACACTCCAAGGTGGGTAGTTGTTGTTCTGTCAGAGCTTAACTGCTGTACTACAGCCAATCTTTTTACGGGGGAGAAAGTGAAAAAACTATGGCTGCCCAGGTCCGTATTAAACAGACCGGGGGTCCAGCTTTTGAATCCCAATTTTTCCAAAAAATTTTTTCCCTTTCCATGAATTTTTAAAAAAGCTTCGCATACGCAAAACCCCCTCAAGGGAAGGGCCCCCTATGCGAGAAAAAAATAAACCCCAAGTTTTTTCAAATTTTTGGAGAAAGCTTCTATCTTAAGAAGATAAAAGGGGCCACAGTTGCTTGGGACGAGGTGGTTGAAAATTACAAAAAACAAAACTAACTGTTCCACTGGCTATTCCCCTTTTAAACTTGAGGGTTCGGACGCCCAAGGGGTCAATTTCCCACAAGCCGGGCTTTAGGGGAAAGGGTTCCCCGACCCCCATAAACCCTCTGCAAAATTCAGTTTGAGTACAAAAAAACCCCAAAAAGGAGGTTTCCAAGATCCCCGAAAAATTTTGCCAAAAGGGGTTGGAAAGCCGGAAGAAAAGAAGGCTCATATTTCCCAAAAAGAAGCAAAACCCAACTCCCTAGAAAAGTGGGGGGACAAAGGGTTTTGGCCCTCAAAAAATTTATCACCGCTCAAAACAAGTTGGTTGTCTAGGGGAACCTAAACGTAACAGGGGGACTTCCATCCCTTTAAACCCTGAATCTGTTTGTGTATAAAAGTCAAGAACCCTGGTATGGCACCTCAAAAAGGTTACACCGAAAAACAGGTTAAGTTATGTCCCAGAGAAGTTACCAACCCTTTCACAGACCTTCTCCCCAAAATGTTAAAGTTTCCACCCGAGTCCCAGTGTCTCCCCCAAAGAGAACCCCCCTTTTGGAGGACCCCCTTTGGGGAGTTACCCGTTTCTCATCCCGCGGGGCTCCCAAAGTAGTACATTTGCCTTTTTGCCATTTTGCCCCCTCTAATGCTGCTCTCATTAAACCTGCCGTTCCAGGGGAAAGTTCCCTCAATCTTTTTCCCAGTTCAAGCGTGGTAAAGAGAGATCCCCCTCGAAGATCTGAGCGCTAAACCCAAAAAGGGAAACCCCGGTAGCTACGGGAGAGTAAAAGGGCTTTACTGTATGCATATATTTTTACCGGGCTTGTACTTATTTTTGCCATTTATATTTATTGCTGTATATTTTTTTTCCCCTTATTTAGTTAGTTAGTAACTATTCCATTTTAACTTTTTAGCCTCACACCTGGTCTCGGCCCAAGCCCCCTTTTGTCACTATCCCCGGGTTTAGGGACTGAGGGGGACATTGCCTTTTATTTCCCTAGTGCTCCCCACAAAAGTTGTGAGGGGGAGATGGTTTTCTAATTGCCCACAGAGAACTCTTTGGGCCTCCCAACCCACTCCCCAGTTAAAAAAGTGTTTTTAACATGGTTATTTGCACTTTATTTTTTTAAACCCAAAGTTTTGGGGTTTTATGTCTATTAGCACAAAGGTCTTGTTTTTTAAAAACAGTCGCCGGGCCGGTTCTTTCCGGGGGGGAAAGGGTTTTGTAGGTGATAAACACTGAAGTTTTCCCTTTGTTCCTTTATTTTGTGTATTCTGCCCATTTTTGTTTCAGTGCAGAAAATAAAAAATATATTGCGTCAAAGTATTCTCTAGGTCCCCCTTTCTGCTTTTTGGGGTTCCTTTTTTTTAAATTTGCCTTTGTAAACAGGGATATCTGTTTTTTTGGGGTGCAAAACCTGTCTTTTCAAAAATGTTTTGCAATAGCTTCTGACATGTGCCCCCTTGTACCATGCCCCCAAAAAGGGGCTGGCCAGAGGAAATTAGGCAGTTAGGCATTTTGTTATTTTGTCTTTTCCCCTCCTCGGGGGGGTTTGTGCGAGGCTTGGAAAGGGTCAAGGTGTGTGTTGCCCCCTGGCTCCCTCAGCCATTTTTGCTGGGCCCCCTTACCTTCCCCCAAAACCTGTCCTTAATTTCCAAACCCCTAAGGGACTCCCCACAGGATCTCCAGTGTACTCAGGGGGGTTTCAAGGTCCCGCAGAAAATTTTGTCCGGGCCGTCTGGGAATAGAGGGTCTCCCCCCAGCGGTCTTTGTCTTTTCCTGGCTTTCAAGTCAGGGGGTTTCCAAGGACTTTCATGCGTCAAAAAGCTTGCGGAAAATAGCTTCATTCTGGGCTCAAAACCCAGTATTCAAGAATTAGAGGTCCCTTAAAAACCCGGTCTTTTTCTCATAAACCCGGGTCCTTGGTTTTAAGGAAACCACTTTTTCCCGGAATAAGGTCTGGGAACCCGTTTTTCTTTTAAAATTAAAACTACTCCCCCCCCTCTCAAAATTTTCAAAAAGTCTGACACATACTCAAAAGGGCTGTTGTATAATTTTCAAAGCTGCCCCTATTACTCCATACTCAAGTCAAGTCATTGTTTTGCATCACCGTTATTGTATTTCCCGGTTGCATCCAGAGACAAAAGGGGTTCCCAACTAGTTTTTTGTGCAAAAAAATGCAATAATGTTTTTTTCCGGGGAAAAATGGCCCTTGGTCGTTAGTGATTGGTGTCTTGAATTTGGGGCAAAGGGAATTTTTTTTACTCAGGTCCCCGGGGAAGTTAAACTACCCTATTACCTGTGCCCCTACACCGTTACCCCTGACAACAAAACCCTCTTAAAGGGGGCCCCCCCAGGGTTTTCCGGGGTATGCCAAAGCCCCTGCACCGTCCAACTGTTAACTCCCCACTGTGGACAATAAAACATGCTGTGTCTGAAACCTCTGGTGCCCTCTAAATTTTCAGAGAGAGGTAACAATTTAACTTTTTGCAGTGACCTCAAACTTACCACGGGTCACAAATTGTTTAAATTTTTTTGCCCCTTTGCAGAATGGTCCCGTTGGGGGTCTTTGTTTGGGGGGAATCTAAAAATTTGTTTATGTAGAGACTGATTTGTTTTGGGAATTGGGCAAAAAAAAATTTTAACCCCCCCGAAATCCCTGTAAACTTAGATGTTTTCCAAGAGCAAGAAGAACGGCCCAAAAATTTTTGAAAAAAAAAGTAAAAATTTTTTTTTAAAAGTACCCAACCCGAGCAAGGGGAAAAATTTTAAAAATAATGGGAGATTACTTTTGATTAAATCTAATGAAAATTTTCATTGTGAGATCTGTGACAAAAGGGGGTTCATTGGTTTTAAAATTTTGGGTGCAGAAACTTTACAGAAGGGAAAATTTAAAAATACTAGTGACGCATAAAGTTTATTTTTCTTTGGATAAAAATCCCCAAAGTAATTTTTAAACTAATATTAGAATGTATCCTGGACAAAAAGTTTTATATTTAAATATTTCCCCCTCAAAAGTTGCTGAAAAATATTTAAAACTTCCCTACTATTCCCAAATTTTTCTTTTTCCCCCCAATGTACAAATTTACCCCCTTTGAGCCAAAAAGTGGGGGGGGTGGTATTGGGGTTTTAAATGGAAAAAAGGGGGCAGTGGGGTTGCCCTCGATCACCCCTGGTATGCAGCCTTCCAGGATACATAAGAGATACGAAAAAATCTCATTAAACTGTTGAACGTTTTTTAAATGGCAGGAAAAAGGGTTTTGTTGCTTGTCCTTTTAGACATTGTGGGATGTATTTCCTAGCATGCCCATTTTTGTCACTCTCTCTGTTTTATTATATCACCTTGAGAAATATATATGCTTTTTCATAGTGTAAACAATCATTCCTTATGGAGGTAGTCTCATATGTTTTAACGCATATTTTTTCGATGTTCGATAAAAAGGTTTTATTTACAAAAAACGTGGCGTGCCAATGGACACCAGTTTCTCTGTGTCCTTGGCCAGCACTTTTATGTCGGTCTGGGAGGCAAGGTTTTTTTTGGGAGAACACAACCCATTCTCCCCACCTCATCAAGTGGTACAGAAAATATATTGCTGATTTACTGCTGGTGTGGGGGGAGTGAGGTTGAAGCTTCAATAAACAATAAAAGGAACCAATTTAACAGCTAAATGCTTTCCATATTTTTTGTATGTATTGTATTTTTTTTCAAGCATAGAGGGCAGGGATTTTTGAAACGTTGCTTTTGATGTACGGCCGGTGTCTGAGCGCTCCTCACTATGTTTGCGCGTTGATCACGGGTAAGGATACCTTTCTTTTGCGCTGCGAAAACCTTTTTGCTTTACAATTAGTGTGTCCGTCTGTGTTGGATTTGCAATAAATATGGAAAAGCTATTTAGCTGTTAATTTGGGTTTCCTTCTATTGTTTATTGAAGCTTGAAAATACTACGGGGAAAGGAAAACCCGGATAAGGCACCAGGGCATGACATGCAAAATTTCTATAGCGGTAAAGGATTTAAATGGGGGAGTGAGGTTGAAGCGTTTCATTTTGTACAATATATTGACTCCAACAAAGTGAATTTGAAGGTAACCTCTCATTTTGACAAAGACAATATCAATATTCAGGATGTGACTTTAATAGGGCAGGCTCAAGCATATGTCACCGTTGTACCTTACAGAAAAATGACTGCCCACAATATCACTTTGTTGGCAGTTCTGCCTGTATTAAAACCCCCAATACAATGCAAGTAAGTATTCGTTGCCAAAAAATGGAGAAATTCCCTTTGTCAATCTGAAATTTTAAAAAATAAATGGAAGACCCAAAATATAACTTTTAAAAATAAATATTAAATAAACCACTACAAATGAACAATATTCGTTTACACAGACAGAAGGCCATAAAAGGGACAAAAAAAACAAAAGGTTGGGGTTTACCCCCGAAAACCTAGTTACGGATATACTACCCCCACCTTGCCAATACAGTTGATTCGCCCCAAAAAGGGATCCCTGTAAGGAATTTTACCCTGAAGTCCTATAATACCTAAATATCCCTCAAAGCCTGTCCCTATATTGTTCAATTGTAGGTGGCTTTATTTTAGATATCTATTTTCCAATTCATGCCATCCACGACATGTGGTCAATAACATCCCTTATGGGGAATTGATAATGGTCAAACATTGCTGTACTAACAGTGATACATTTTCTGCAGTTGAACAAGAGGTTTGTGACAGATTAAAACAACGTTCATATCTTGCCAATATCACACCAGCATCAAAAAACAAAATTCATGGTGTAAACGGAAAAAATCGTTTGAGAGAGCAGCACAATTACAAAAAAAAAAAAGAAAAACAGACAGTTTTTTTAAC
>JAODAL010071412.1:0-15535 GCA_025379985.1 Phyllomedusa bahiana
GGGGGGGAAGGGGGGGAATCCAAGGGACTCTAAAAATTTAAGTGAAATAATAAACAGTACAAGAGTGGATCTAAATTTACAGCAAGATAGCCTCAGACTGCACTGTCTACCCGGTGCCTTAAAAGCTCATTCATTTTGCCTGTCATCAGATAAGAAGTGTTTCACGCAAGCGCGGCCTGTCAGGTCCTGGGTCGTGACTAGGGAAAGCTTTAATGTAACCAAGGGGGATTGAGAAATGCTGTAGCTCTCAAAGTTTTCACTTTTATAATCACATATATTTAGAAAAGTGATTAAATACCCATTTTGGAGGTTCCCACATCAACATTACATGGTGGCAAAACCCCTTTAAAGATATGTTCATTTTACAAAGTATCTGGATGTAATTTGCACCTCCTCTATAAAATCCTTTATTTATTTTGTCTGTGAGTAGGCTTATTTGTTACATGCTGGGAATTATCTGTTTTCAGTCATCAGATGTTTAAAAAGGCAGGGAAAATTAATAAATTATTGTCATGATCATGCCCGACAGACCCCCAGCTTCGAGTTCTGGTCGCCGGCCACGGGCCCGTTGCGACGAAAACCGTGGTTTTTTGACATAATCTTTGTATTCTTGGTTACCATGTGAACTGAGTCTTTCCTTCCTGTGTGTTATTGATTACTGGCCAACGCCCCTGGCCAGGAATCCTCCAGCACCCTTTTAGTTAATCTGTGTTTCCTCTTGATTGACAGCTTTGTTTCCCTATCCGGCTTTCTGTTCTTTCCACCTATCACCTCTGCTCTGTGTTCACCATTCCCTATTTAAGGATTCCCTTACCTGCCCCCTTTTGCCTGTTTATTTTGGGGTCTTTCCTATACTTTCTGCTTGCCTGTCTATTGTTGGATTTTCTGGTTACCTGACTCTGCTTGGCTTCTGACTATTCTTCTCCTCCTGATTTTGTAACTACGCTGCCCGCCTTGCTGCCAACCTCGCTTGCCTGACATTCCTTATTGTGTTTTTGTATTTGTTTGTTTGTGTCTTGTGTTTCCCACGTATTCAGTGTAGTATTCAGTCTTCTGGTTGGGGCCCGCCCTTTTTAAGGAGGTCGGTACCCCCAAAAGGCAGGGCAGGGTTGGGGACCAGCGTCAGGGGCCTCACTCTGTCTGTGTCTTCTCGTGTGTCCCTGACTGGTCCCTTACATTAAAAACAGGCCCATATTCCCGCAACTCCCCCGCGGTTAAACCAGAGCACGACTTTGCGGTCACTGACCTCTGACAGTTTACGACCCATCCAGGGCATGGGGGGGCATATGAATCTAATTCACAGCGTCTGGAGCCATAATCGCCCTGGTACCTGGCCCCATCCCATCTGTTCCCCACTCCCCTGTGGATCCTAAAAACCCGTCGAAACTAAGATGCGGCTACGAAGGGTCGCTTTGATGGAATCTACAGTTTCCCGGGACATTCGGGAATCCTGCATCTTATTTTTCGCTTCAACTATTTTTCCACTGAGCGGAAAGAGTAGCAATTTTTGTGTCTCCCTTAGGGCCCCCCCGGGATTGGCATTAGCGATACCCCCTGAAGCCCCTGAGGGGGAGATCAGTGACAGATTTTTTTAGCTCTAGGCCATGTTTATTGATAATCCAACCGTGCAACATGGGCAAATCTCAGCTGTTATCTATTCAGCAAGGCTGAAGACTACTGTTCAGAGTTCCCCCAATGGTGAAATTTGGGACCGGGGTCTGCCCAAACCCTTTAAAACCCTCTTCAGGCAAGGGCTGTCGATGTGTAAAAGATTCTATGGCAGCCACCCACCCTGGACCCTAAATACTTCATGACTTAGCCGAACATTGACAGAAGACTAAGTAGAGACGCAGAAAAGCAAGGGGGTTTTGGCTCTTCACCAAGTCAGGTTTTCCCTGTAAAACCCCCTTTCTACTTCTTGGAGAGTTCTTCTTTTCCATTCCCTCTCAGTCTTTTGAAGAAGAACCCATGTGTTGGTTGCATATCTGGCTGCCACCAGGGGGAGACACCGTTGGAGAACCATTGTGCCTCTATTGTGGGAAAAACCCGGACCATTTTTCTGAGAAACTGCCCGACTAGGCCCAAGTCACCCCGAGGAAACACCAAAGGCCTGAGCAATGTCCCCGGAAGGTAAACCCGGGTGTACAGGTACCTTTTAACGTTAATAACAAGTTTGTTTTTGGGCCCGTAACCCTTTTTTCTAGTTCCAAGAGTTTGCTTGTCGAGCTATGATTGACTCAGGTGCTGCAGCTTTGTTTTATCAGCAGGGCTGTTGCTCAAGCTTTGGGGTTGGAACTAGTTCCCATTGCGTTCTCCCTTTCAGTTTCTAGTATCGATTCTACCTCCTTAACTGGGGGAAAATATAAAATATCGTACTGCAAGATCACTTTAGATGTTGGGAGTTCGCATACCGAAAAGCTTTCCTTTTTTGTCATGGAGAAACTCACTGCGGATATTATCTTGGGTTACCTGGCTCCGCCTCCATAATCCTGGTTCGACTGGGGGACCACCGAGTTGATCAAATGGGGGACTCGTGTGGTTCTCATTCTAAGGCAGTGCACTCATTGGTATGTCTGTAATTGATACTCATGACATTTCTGAAGGGAATTCCTTTTTAATGGCGGCTTATGGAGACGTGGTGGGTAAACTGTCTCTGCACCAGCCGATGTTTGCACTATAGACCTCTCTCCGGGGCAGAGCCAACTATTCTGCCCCGGACGAGAATCTATGTATCGAGATATTGAGGGAAACCCGAAAATATTGTTTCTTCCCCGGGAGTATTGTCGCCACCGTGAATTCAGATCCCTTTTGTCCTCGACTACAGACACACCAAGTTCTGCTCCTTTCCAAACAGCTCCCCCATTTGCTGTGATTTATGGTTTCCACCTCACTTATTCCGCCGTTACAGGTTTGTGAAACTAAAATTGAATGCGCCAGTAAACGACTGTGCACAGTCTGGCTAGGAGTCATAAGACTCTAAAAAATGCCCAACTAAAACAAATCGATAAAAAACATTGACCCCAGACCAAAAAGGCTCCCTATTCGAGTCCCAGCAGTAAAATATCTCCCAAGCTGGTAAAGGGGAAACTTCCCAAAGCCCACCCTGGTTAAACCTGGAGGGTCTGTGGAGGGTCCCGTGGCCCCTCCTATGGGGGGTACTGTCCCTGATCATGCCCGACAGACCCCCACTTCGAGTTCTGTCGCCGGCCACGGGCCCTTGCGACGGAAACCGTGGTTTTGACATAATCTTTGTATTCTTGGTTACCATGTGAACTGAGTCTTTCCTTCCTGTGTGTTTAATTGATTACTGGCCAACGCCCGTGCCAGGAATCCTGCAGCACCCTTTTAGTTAATTCTGTGTTCCTCTTTGATTGACAGCTTTGTTTCCCTATCCGCTTCTGTTCTTTCCACCTATCACTCTGCTCTGTGTTCACCAGTTCCCTATTAAGGATATTTCCCCTTTCCTGTCCCCTGTGCCTGTTATATTGGGTTTTCCTATAACTTTCTGCTTGCCTGTCTATTGTTGGATTTTTGGGTTTCCTGACTCTGCTTGGCTTCTGACTATTCTTCTCCTCCTGATTTTGTACAACGCTGCCCGCTTGCTGCCAACCTCGCTTGCCTGACATTCCCTTATTGTGTTTTTGTATTTGTTTGTCTGTGTCTTGTGTTCCCACGTATTCAGTTAGTCCCTTTATCTTCTGGTTGGGGCCGACCTTTTAAGGAGTTGGGTACCCCCAAAAGGCAGGGACAGGGGTTGGGACCAGCGTCAGGGCCTCACTCTGTCTGTGTCTTCTCGTGTGTCCCTGACTGGTCCCTTACAATTATAAACTGGTAAATCTCCTGGATTATTTAATTCTGACTCAGGAAGACTAGAGTAACACATACTTGTATGAGCCATCAGTTGCTTAAATGTGTGTGATTGTATAGATTAGTTAACTAATGTATGTTTTTTTTCTTATGTTCCACCATAGCAATTTTAAGATGTACATTATTACACATTATCCCTAAAGTTAATCTTTAATATTGGGGGCAAATTAGATTTATTGTAGGGTAATAGATTATTACCCAGAAGTAAAAGCCAAAATCATGAACTAAGTGAAGCTATGGAAGGACAATTCATTTTAATTGAGTTGTATGGCCAAGTCATTGGAGACTAAGCAGGTGCTTCAAGAGCATTGCTATACCACTCTGAGGTATACAATAATTTATATTATATACTACACATATGTTACCTTACAAAAAAGACTTAAAATAGATTAATTTCTTTAGTGTAGAATAATGATAGTAAAGAGAGCCCATAGACCCATAAAGTAAATAGCGTTATTAGCTATATCAGTGGTGGATCATAATATCCTCCTTTAAAGTAAGTTTATTGAGAAACTATAAACAAGACCAGGGTGGCATAATCTGAAAATACTTAGGGGAAAATCAAAAGCATTGTCAGAAAATATTATTTTCACAAAAGAGTAGTAGATGCTTGGAATAAACTCACAGATTATTATTATCATCATCATCATATCATTATTATTATTTATACCTTTAATTATTGATACTTATGCTGCTGTTTCAGGTTCCTGTCAAAAGGTGGAGAGAGACCATCTCATCTTGCTATGGAGCTCTATGAATTCTAGTTACGCCCCTGATTGAATCATTAAGTATCAAGACCTGAGTGGTACCTTTCACCTTGTGGTTCACCCTTTAAATTAAGACGGTTTCAGAGCAATGTAATTCAAACAGAAGCTCCTTATTTACCACTTCGTAACATACATTGGCATGGCAACCTTGATGGTCACAATTTTCACATTAGTTGCAAAGCTACATTCACACTAACTGCCACTCTTTCTTGAACATTTTTTTTAGAAATACATCAACAGGTTTTTTCAAAAACAAAAACACAAAAAATTTAAAGTTTTTAGGGGTCTCTCTTTTAAAGGCCTAAACAAAAAAAAAAAAAACCCCAGGCTCTGTTCTCAAAAAAACAGCAAAAAAAAACCAAGAAAAAAGGCCCCCTTCCTGCCCCTCTATTGGCCCCAAACTAAAAATTTACTGGGGGCCCCTCCCTTTTCTTTCTTAAAGGGGTTGTGTCATAAAAAGGGTTTTGTTTTGTATGAAAAAAGATCTTGAAAAAAACAAGTCACTTTGGGTAAAATTGTTAAATTCCCCAGTGTCCAAACCTTTTTTTCTGAGAACCCTTTTTTAAATTGGGTTTGCAACAGTTCCTCAGGCCCACTATAGCTACAGCCCTGTTTACAGTTTCTTTTTTGATCTCTCCAAAAGGGTTTAAACCGGGGCTGGCCCCTATAGTTTCAGACCGGTGTCCCCACCCGGGCTCATCACGCAGGCCAGTAGTAGCCAAAAAAGGTCAGAAAAACCTCGCCTCTAAATTTAAAAAATAAAAACCGAAAAAACGGGGACCTGGGTTTTAATGAATCGTATAGTGAGACAACCCCTTTGACATTGTCAGGTTTGCAAAAATACTGGTTAACTTTTCGGGTAATAAATTTGGGGAGGGGAAAAAACACAGTTATCAATATAGTCAAAAATGAAAATTTTTTAAAGCCCCCTTTGGGTTTTGAAACTTTAAAAAAAAAAAAAAAAATATTTTATTTGATTTGTAAAACAAAATACAGTAAATCACCGTAATCACAGTAAATTATTCTTAACATAACACAAGAAAAGTGAATACATAAACTCAGTTTAGCTTCAGATTGTGCAAGGTAAATACAGAAAAAAAAAGCAAGATTAGATGTAACCCTGATGATTGAAAAAAAACCAGGGTTATACTATAACATTTGATATATGACTGATCAATAATTAAGCAATAAATTTATGTAGGGAAAAAAAACAATGAAGCCCAAAATAAGTAAATAAAAAAGTTAAAAAAGTTACAACAATTTCATGGTGCGTGTATAGAGGTTCCGTTCCCCATGGCTATTCAAAAGTTAAGAAAAAGAAAGACATACATGATAATGAAGGGGAACCAAATGGGTCTTGGGTAGAGTATGGGCGAATCGTTCTAACGAAGTGGAATTCGTTTTGAATTTTCAGGAAAAACTTCGGTTCCTAAAGAAGTCGAACTTTGGGGTGAATTCGCGGGGAACGAAGTGTGCTTTTCATTCGTAAATGGCTGCGTAGCACATGGCGTTACATGGGGCACAAAGCGACTCTGGGAGGAATGAAGGGCAATAGCTGCATGACATGTGCAGAGATGAAGCCAATCTGAGTACGGCGGGATTCTGTCGCCGTTCACCGCCACTATATAACGACCGAGCGCGCCCCGCTGGGAGCTCACACTCCTCTCACTGTACTGACAGGGAAGGTGCTGCTGGCGGGTGATAGCGATTTCTGGAAGAATGATTTTTACACAGCGATATTTTGTGGGGTGTTCTCAGCTTGTCTTCAGAGGGGACTGTTCTCTGAATGTTTCTATTTCTGATTTTTTGGGGGTATTGGATCTGAAATCCAGTGTGCGTCCACTGCAGCTGCATATACATTCAATATCAAGTGGGATCTAAGCCAGTTCCTGTTGTATTCATTCAAGAAACAGCGTTTTTACAATACAAATACCACTTCATTTTTGGCTGCTCAATTCTATTGCGCAATTTACATCAAGGGGTTAATTAAGCGTTGTTTTGCTGGTGTGCTGACAAAAATAAACCGTCTTTTTCAACGCCAAATATATATTTTTTTTTTTGGTAGCCTAATTCACAAGCAAGGGTTAACTACATTTTATTCTTGTTTGTGTGGCGTAGAAAATACGCCATTGTAACACAGCTACAAGCTACTAGTTTGTGTGGATCAATTCTATTGGCAATTTACATCCAGGGGTTAATTAAGCGTTGTTTTGCTGGTGTGCTGCAAAATAAACCGTCTTTTTCAACGCAAATATATTATTTTTTTTTGGTAGCACTAATAAAGCAAGGTTAATCGCTCATTTTTTTCTCTTGTTGTGTGGCGTTAGATAGAAATACACCATTGTAGACACGCTACAAAGCTACTGTTTGTGGTTGGCTCAAGTCTATGCGCAATTTACATCCAGGGGTTAATTAAGCGTTGTTTTGCATGCTGTGCTGACCAAAAATAAACCGTTTTTTCAAGCCAAATATATTATTTTTCTCCCGGTAGCCTAATTCACAAGCAAAAGGTTAATTACAATTTTATCTCTTGTTGTGTGGCTGTTAAGAAAATACACCATTGTAACACGCTACAAAGCTATAGTTTGTGGTGGGCTCAATTCTATTGCGCAATTTCATCCATGGTGTTAATTAAGCGTTTTTGTTTTGCTTGCTGTGCTGACAAAAATAACCGTCTTTTTTCAACACCGAAATATATAACATTTGTCTCTTTGTCAGCATAATTCACAAGCGAAGGTTAATTAAGCCTGTTTCTGTGCTTTTACCATTTAGTAAAACACACAGTGCTTGTAAACGACAATACAAGTAAATTTATTCTGGCCATTGTGCTAGCGCAATTTATATCCAAGGGTTACCCACGCTTGTTACTGGTTCATTTGGACGTTCAAAAAAAAGGGTGTATATTTATCATATACAGATAGCTTCATCAAACAGTGTCTGTACATTTTAGAACAAACAGTATGTCAGGAAAGAGAGGTGGCAGGCCTCTGCAAAACTGCGGTTGGCAGTGGCACAAACATTTTATGAAACGGGCCCAAGTCGCTAGCACTAGCAGGGGACGTTCGAAGCAGGGGTCACTCGGTCCAGTGAGGCCACAACTGCCGCTGTCATTAGCGGGCACGTGTGTTGTTCAGCAAAACCCAAGGGTTCTGATTGGTTGACCTAGGTCATCCTCTTCCTCCCAGATGACATCTGACAACCCCAGCCAAGATTCGTTTGGGAACCTCTGACACAACACTTAGTTGGCATGGCCAGGGAGCGGCGTTAGCGGCCCTCACTGTCCTCAGGCCCGCCTCTGCTACCAATCCGTTCCCTCTGCCATGAGATCTACTATGTGGTTGGCGCTCAGCGCACTTATATAGCGAGGATGAACAATTTGAAGGAGGGCAGTCAGCCAGCTACTTGGGCGCACAAGGAATTGGGCCAATATCCCAGCTTCTTTGCCAGTAGGCGGCAAAGTATAGATGTGGAGAGTGGCATGGGAGGGTCATGTGGTGACGAGAGGTCGGCCTCGGTTACCAAGACGGTGAATGAGGACAGTAGTGACGATGAAAACACAAATAGATGTTTGATGTAGCCGACCGCCAATTCGGGAGCCGGGTGAAGCAAGGGCTTAATCATCGTTCTGGAGAAGAGGGCGTCAGCTTGCGCTTCAGGCAGCGGCGCAGCCAGCAAGTGGGTTGTGTGGAGTGAGTCAGCGGTGGTTAGCCAGCAGTTTTGTGATGGTAGTGGAGCCAAGCGGCCACGGGTAGAAAACCGCTTACGCGGTCCAAGACTGTGCGGCACAGGGGTCTCAGCGAGGGGGCAGCGGGCGGCAGTAGTCACTTCAGTGCGGAGCGTTGGACTGGTTAAAATCAGCTACTCGGCGTTGTGCAGTTCTTTGCTAAGACACCGGAGGAGCCGAATAGGGTATATGTAGATCTGTGGGCAGAAAGTGAAGCGTGGCCAGGGAGCTACGTTGGCACAACGGCCCTGCAGTCAACCATGCAGCGGTCACCAATACGGTGGCCTGGGAGAACGGTGGCTCAGAGGTGGTGGTCCATCCTGCCGCTGCAGCTAGCAGCTGCGGCAGATTGGCACGCATGCCATTTCAGCAGTCAAGCTCCACCACTCTGCAGAAGGCAGCTGTTTCTCTTTGACATCTCTCACGCCGTCCTGATGATCCTGCTCCTCGCTATCATGGTGCCAGCAGTCGTTCAGAGAGGCGATTGTAAATGAGACAACAGTATGCGTCCAACCATCCTAAGGTGCAGCAGCTGACCGTGCTCCTGTCCAAGTTGTTGGTGTACTGCAGTCCCTCCCTTTCCAATGGGTGGATCTGCACCATTCAGAGAAATAATGGCTTTTGCCGAGCCAGTAGATGGAGAGTTCCAAAGCCGTAATTTCTTTTCCAAAAAGCAGTTACCAGCACTTCATAAATATGTAGAACAGAAAGTGGGTCAGTCCTTGACCTTATCGGTTTGTTCCAAGGTACAAGGCAGCGCGAGAGTCTGGAGCTGTAACTACGGTCAGGCCCCAGTACATGTCCCTTTTACGGCCCTGGGTTGATGTGCTTCCTGCCCAGGCCACACCAACAAAACTTGGACAGGAGACGCCGCTTTCTCCTCCCGTTGTCAAACTGCTGCTTGCGCCACAATGTCCGCTCCTCCTCCTCCCACCACCACACCCATCTCAGCCTCCACAAGTTTACTGCTACCATCATACCACATGTGTAGGCCACAGACGGTGTCACGCAGTTCTTCACCTTGCTTGCCTTCGGCGAACGAAGTCACACAGGGAGGAACTGCTACGCGTCAAGCAGCAAGAATTCGGATAGTGTATGCGATTTCTCCGCGCCAACTGCAAATCGGGAAACCATGGTGGACGGACAATGGGGAGGACATGGTGTCCGCGCTGCACCGAGGGAAGGATGGGTTCCATGCGCCCTGCATGGTTGCACGGTGTTCAATCTGGTTGTTTAAAAAGGTTCCTGAAGTCTTCCACGATCTTCAGAACATTCTGAAAATGGCAGGGAAACTGTGCATGCAACTTTATCCATTCGGTCACAAAGCACAGGAACCACCCTCCTCGAGTTGCTGAGGCAGTGAACGGACCTCCCCACACGCTCTGATATGCGATGTTTCCACCCGCTGGAAATCCAGCCGTGCCACATGTTGGACCGACTGTATGAACAGAGAAAGGCCATTAACGATTTTTTGATGATCCAGGGCAGACAGAAGTACTCCCCTGTAGTAACTTTGATGTCAGCCAGTGGCAGCTCATGCGTGACACCTGCCTTTGTTGAGGGCCATTCGAGGAGGCCACGTTATTGTCAGTCGCCAGGACTACGGGGATGAATACGTCATCATTTCCACTCTTCACTTCCTGGAACAGATGCTGAAAAATCTGTCTGGGCAGGAGACTGGAGATGTGGGACTACATATGTGGCCACATGAGTCCGGTGGGGATGAAATGGAGAGGAATGAGGAGGAGGACATTGGAGCAGAGCATTGTCTGGTGAAATGAGTGGATTTTCCTACCCAGGTGACAAGAGAGGGAGGAGCAGGAAGACAGATGGAGGAGGTGGTTGGAGATGAGGAAGAAGAGGCAGATGATCCCAAGCACGTGGCTGTATACAGTGGAAATGGAGGCAGAGAGGAGCCCCTGGGAGTCACTTGTGCAGATGTCCCGCAGCATGCCTTATTTGCCTGGCTAGTTGGACAGCCGAATAGTCAGCATCCGGGCAGAGGGATGACTTCTTGGTCTCCACCCTATTGGACCCTCGCTACCGGTCCAAAATGGGGAGCCTTTTTCCCAGCTATTGAGAGGGAAGACAAACTCAAACTGTTTCCCTAATAGGGAATCCTCCGTTAATCAGTTGGCCTCTGCCTCTGTGTGACGCATCGTCCCTCCTCGTCACGGTTCTGACCGGGGATGGTTCCTCAGCCGCACGCCGTTCTACTGCCGCGGATTGCTGGGGGAAGGCGTGGGGCGGTTGGAGCAGTACCAGCTCCATCAGAGTAACCTAAGTCTGGACGGTCCACTAATGAGCAGCTTCCTTCACCGCCTAGTGAGGAGGGCAGTCACCAGCAGGCAGCAGCAGCAGGCAGGACAGGAGCATTCCTGGGAAACCAACAGGTTGTGGCCTACTTGGGTCAGCACTCTGCCCCACCCACAGTTAGAAGATCCGCTGGACTTAATGGGCAGCCAAACTGGAGTGTGGCGCAACTTGCCGAGTTGTGCAGTGCGAGAAAGCTGTCTGACGGCCAGTAGTGTGGCAATCGAGAGGAGTGTTCGCGGGGGGGTGCGGCGGGGGCCATCGTTACCCCAAGGAGAACCGCTTGGCCCGGAAATGTTTGATCAACATGGGACTGACCTTTGTCAAGGAAATGCAATTCAGGCGTGGATCGGCCAGGATTTCCACACACCAATGCCTTAGGCGTCAGTCTGGGTTCAAACTACCTGCTCAGCCCACTATTTGATGCCGCCACCCGCCTGATTGCCACACAATTGCTGATAGCTTTCTCCATCTGCCTACCACCTTCTTTACCAGGGACTGGTATTGCCACCCACCCAACACTCTGTCATTGTGCCACTCTATGTGCTCATGTGCTGCTGCTGTTGCTGTTCGCCGTGACATCCAACTGTGTCATTGTGCACTCTTGCGGCCTGGTACTGTTTTGACACAACCAGAATGTCAATGTGCCACTCTCTGACCTCATGCTGTTGCTCTGTCAGCCAACTCCACTCCCTGTCAGTGTGCACACTAGCCTGACCTCCATGCTGTGCCGCGTGACCTCCCCCACCCCCCCACCTACCCCCCCACCTCTCCCCCCCCCCCCACCCGCTCCTCAGTATTGTGCCGTCTCTGTGGCCCTAATACTATTTTGCACCTGGCAGAATTCATTGTGGCCACTCTCTGACACTATTGCTGATGCTGTGACTCCTGTCCGTAGACCTCCACCATGTGGTCATTGTGCCAACTGTTGACCTCATCTTCATGCCGTGGGCTGTGCCGTGCCTTCAACTCTGTGGCCTACTACTGTTTTTCGCACCTCCATGAATTTGGTCATTGTGCCACTGTCTGACCTCATTGCTGATGATGTGGCTGCTGCCCGTGCCCTCCACACTGTGTCATAGTGCCAATGTCTGACCCTTATTGCTGCTGCTGTTGTCCTGCTCGTGCCCTCCACACTGTGTCATTGTACCACTCTTTGGCCTACTCTTTTTTGCCAGCTCCAGATTTGTCATTGGACCACTGCCTGACCTCATGCTGCTGCCACCGGTGACCTCCACAATGTGTCATTGTGCCACTAATGCGGCCTGGTACTGTTTTGACACTTCCAGACGAATTCCTGTCATTGTGCCACTGTCTGAACTCATTGCTGTGTGGAGCTGCGCCCGTCACCCTCCACTCTCTGTCACTAATGTTGCACCTGAGCTCTCAGTTTGTTTTTTTCTATATTCGACAGCCTTTGTGCCATGACTTTATTCAGGACTACGTTCTCGTGCTTCAGTTTTTTGGTCAGTTTTGCCCCCATAAGTGCCTGGCATTTTATAGTGAAAGCGATTCTAAAGAGCGGCGGCGTCTGGGGTATGTTCATACTAAAACACAACATTGTATGTAAGACCACAACCAAAGCTCCCTCTGCATAATCTTAAGCATGGCACAACGTTCTACAAAACCCTACAGGCTCTGTGTACAGCTGGAATAAGCTGCTTTTTAACGCGATTCGTGCCGAAGTAACTTCGGGAACGAAACAACCATTTTGTGCGGAAAAATTCGGCGAACCCCACCCCCCCCCCCCCCCCCCCCCCCCCCCCCCCCTCCCCACCCCCCCCCGGATCCGAACCGATTTTTTGAGAAATTCGCCCATCTTAGTCATGGGGCATGTTTAGGCAGAGTCTAAAGGAAAGAGCCCACTGGAGGTGATGTGAGGTTAAAGAGTTATTCTTGATTTCAGTACAACAAATCCTCCTACCCTCCAGAGAACCTGTCACATTAGTTTATGACCTCTTGTGAGGACAGCAAAAGCTAGTGACCAGGACTGCTGTTTCCTGTCTATGTTCTACCTTTATTCTGTATTTGCTATACGTTTTAGAGTATTTAGTGCTCAAATCTTATTTCTATGAGCACTACCTGCTGGGGAATCCATAAAGGTTTTAGGACTTTAGATCCTGCCCTCATCATGAGATATCAAATTAAAAGGGAAATTCCTGTGGATAAGTGTAACCACTCTAGCTTTACCCTCACATGCATGGGAACCATTCTTTTAAATGAGACTCTTGGAGAAGTACTCCAAGAAGTAGTCATCAGGGTGGAGATGTCTAATAGTTTTAATCCGCTTATTTGGGAAGCTAAACCCCTTAACATTCCAGGAAATTATCCTCAAATAGAGGTGTGTGATAAAAGGTACTTGCAATGGTGCTCACACAACCCAATCAGTGCCAAAAGGTGGCTAGTGATTTTCGAGGGTAGTTCAGAAGAATATAACAGAGAATACATGGGACCACCTGAGAGATGAGAGATAGGAAAAATCAAAATGTCAAGCCCTCGTTATGAGTTAATGTGACTTCACTTTTTTCCTAGCGTGGAAGGCTCACAAAGCTCTATGCTACTGTTCTTCCGAATACCTCATTCATAGGTGCTAAAATAAAGCACTTACCCCAGAAAGGGTTAAATAATCCCTGACGAAAAAACTTCCCTGTAGCAAAGGGCAGAGCCCTTGCTACACAGTGAAAAAAGGTTAGAGTATAAAGTAAACAACTGAATTAAGTGTCTTGGGGAAAAAAATTATCCCATATCATATATAACTTTCAGCAGTCCCATATAGGGTTACTCTCGACCCATGAAAAAAGAACAATTCTAAAACTTGGAGAGGCTAAAAAGTTCTATCTGGCTAGCCCAAGTAATGGCCCTTTTTTTGGGAGCCGTCTTTCCTTTAGTGGTGACGAACTATGAACAGTATCAGATGTTGCTGCTCTCTTATCGTTTGTCTTGTCTAGAAGACTCTGGGGATTAGGGATTCTCATTGGGATAATGATCTTTAACGAAGTCACAAAGCCAGTTTAAAGAGTGGTCTGGACCTTACCATCCTTCTTATATTCAATAATGGTGTGGGTAACACCCTAAAAAAAAAAAAAAAAAAAAATTAAAAATTTAAAAAAAGATCATGTCTTTTCTGTCAATTTGATGATGACCTTTACCCAGGAGATCCTCGAGATCAGCTTCAGCCTCTTTTGGAGTAGTGTAAAATCTTGTCAGTCCATTGGGACACTTTCTACGTAGCAAGGTAGACAACTTGAAATCTCACTGTTGTTGTGAAACAGCATGATGCATTTACTAAAGGCTATTTTGTATCCTGTGACCTCAATGGAGAAATCTTCGAATATCAGTATTTTATGCCCCCGCAAAAGAACAAGGGTCCCCAATCTGCAAAATGCTCTGCGGATGTCGACTTTGTCATTAAAGTCTAGGTATTACATAATCACAGTTCTGCTTTTCTGACTTGGGTGGTTTTCCACGGGATCGGGATATTGGGGGATCTCCAGGCCCATCCGATGTGATCATTCTACTCTATAACTTTGTGCGATGCCTAGGGCCTCTGCTTATTTAATCTGACAAAGTTCTTATAACTCTCTAAGTTTTACAGTTGCCAGTTAACCCACTAATTGCAAATTACTCCTGCGAGAGCGTTTCTCAAGGTATTCTATGCAGTCTTGTAAAGAGACCTGGGCTTTTGCACAGATCCTGAGTTTGGAACCTAGGATATCATTTTTTATTTCAAGCACATTGACTTTCTGCTCAAGTTCCTCTAATCTAGAAGCATGGGCTTGACTGTCTTGCTGGATTTATCCCAGTGATGCTTTCCAGCATATCTTTAAGGTCAGGGGCTTCCTCCAATGCCATCCATTTGTAGTCTAGGAAAGGAGATTATTTACCCTTGGGTCGAGATGTTCCACCTTCTCCAACTATAGTATCACCAAAGCCATGCTGATTGAGGAAGTTGGCGCCATCTTGGAATTGCCTTGTGATGAGCAAGGGCCCTGGTACGTAACTTCTTTTTGTCTGCTTCTGACAAGATAACTGTCCATGAGGTTATGTGGTGAAGTGAGGGAATGTTCTCAAGCTCTCAGGAAAGTGGGTCAGTGCTGCCGAGACAGCAGATGAGGCTAATTGGCTAGGAGATGCGGAGAGCTCTCACCACTCACATCTACTCACTAGCGCCATGACCAGAAGTCCCGAAATTTGTACTTTATGTAGATGGACTTCTTCTAGTGACACTTCAAGTAATTGTGATACAGCAAGCTAGGATAATGAATACCTGAGACTACACTCACCGGCCACTTTATTAGGTACACCTGTCCAACTGCTCGTTAACACTTAATTTCTAATCAGCCAATCACATGGTGGCAACTCAGTGCATTAAGCATGTAGACATGGTCAAGACAATCTCCTGCAGTTCAAACCGAGCATCAGTATGGGGAAGAAAGGTGATTTGAGTGCCTTTGAACGTGGCATGGTTGTTGGTTGCCAGGAGAGGGCTGGTCTGAGTATTTCAGAAACTGCTGATCTCCTGGGATTTTTCACGCACAACCATCTCTAGGGTTTACAGAGAATGGTCCGAAAAGAAAAAAACATCCAGTGACGGCAGTCCTGTGGCGGAAAAGCCTTGTTGAATGCCAGAGGTCAAAGGGTAATGGGCAGACTTGGTTCGAGCTGATGAAAGGCAACAGTGACTCAAATAGCCACCCGTTACAACCAAAGGTAGGCAGAAGAGCATCTCTGAACGCACAGTACGGCGAACTTTTTAGGCAGATGGGTACAGGGAGCAGAAGACCACACCGGGTTGGGCCACCTCTTTCAGCTAAGAACAGAAACTGAGGCTCCATTTGCCCAAGCTCATCGAAATTGGACAGTA
>JAODAL010071413.1:0-15535 GCA_025379985.1 Phyllomedusa bahiana
GTCCCAACAACTTGGACGGAGCACGGTTCGTTTTACACTTTAGGATGGTTGGACGCATACTGTTGTCTCCTTGCAATCGCTTTGTTGAATGACTGCTGGTGCCATGAGTAGTGAGGAGCAGGAGCATCTGGACCGGGAAATGATGGCAAAGAGAAACAGCTCCCTTCTGCAGAAGTTGTGGAGACTTGACTGGCTGCAATGGCATGCGTGCCACTGGGCGCTGCTGCTGCTGCGGCGGGAGGATGGACCACCACATCTGAGCCACGTTTCTCCCAGGCCACCGGATGGTGAAGCTGCATGTGTTGACGCAGTGCCGTGGTGCCAACGTTAGCCCCCTGGCCATGTTTTCACTGTTTTACCAACAGATTCTACATATACCCATATTCGGCTCCTCCGGTGTCTTAGCAAAAAACTGCCACACCGCCAAGTATGTGATTTTACCGCCAACGCTTCACTGAGTGACTACTACCGCCACTGTCTCGCTGAGCCCCTGTGCCGCTACTTTCTTGGACCTTTGAAGCGGGTTTTCTACCTCGTGGCTGTTTGACTCCCGACCTCACACTGCTGCTACCCTGCTGACTCACGGTCACCCTACCCACTTGCTGGCTGAGCCGCTGCCTGACGCGCAAGCTGATGCCCTCTTCTCCTGGCAATGATGAAGCCCTTGCTTCACCTGGCTCCCAAGTGCGGTCGGTTTACATCATCATCGGATTATTGTTGGATTTTTCCCACTGCTGTCCTCCTAAAACGGTCTTGGTATTGTAGAGGCTGACCCTTCACAACATGACCTCCCATGCCACTCTCCACATCTATACTTTGCCGCCTACTGCAAGAAGCAGGGGATGTCGGCCCCATTTCTTCGCTGCCAAGTAGCTGCTGACTTTCCTCATTTGGGTTCACCCTCGCTGTATAGTGGCGCTGAGCACAGACCACATAGTAGATCTTTGGCTGAGGGAACCTGTTGGGACAGAGGCGGGTTGAGGGCAGGTGAGGGCCGCTGACCCGCTCCTGGGCCATACCATTAAAGGGTTGTGTCTGACGAACCCATCGACTCTTGGCTGGGGTTGTCAGATGTCATCTGGGAGAAAGTGAATGACCTAGTCAACCAATCAAGAACCCTTGGGTTGCTGGTTAACACACGGCGCTAGATGACACCGGCAGTTCTGGCCTCACGAGGTGACCCCTGCTGCGATGTCCCCTTACTGTGCTGCGTCTGTGCCCGCTCCAGGAATGTTGTGCCACTGCCCCCGCATGTGAAGAGCCTCCCAAACTCTCTGTCTGACAAAACTGTTTGTTAAAAATTTAAACAGACTTTGTTTAATGAAGATATCTGTATATGATAAATACACAAACTGTATTTGACTCCAAATGAACCCACTAACAGGCTTGGTTAACCCTTGGATATAAATTGCGCTACAGAAATCACTAGGAAAAAATTAACTATTATGTGGCTAGTAAAATCGCCGTTTCATTTACTGACTACAAAAGCTCAAATACGATTAATTAACCCTCGGATATAAATTATGCTACAGAAATCAGCAGCAAAAAATTAACTGGTATGTGGCTTGTAAAAACGCAGTTTCTTTTACTGACTACAAAAGCACAAATAAGCTTAATTAACCCTCGGATGTAAATTACGCTACATAAATCAGCAGCTAAAAATTAACTGGTATGTGGCTTGTAAAAATGCCGTGTATTTTACCGAATAAAAAAAGCACAAACATGCTTAATTAACCCTCGGATATAAATTATGCTACAGAATCCACCAGGAAAAATTTCCTTGTCTTTGGCGTTTAACAACACTGTTTATTTTACTGACTACAAAAGCAGAAACACGCTTAATTAACCCTCAGATATAAATTATGCTACTGAAATCACCAGGAAAAATGTCCTCGTCTTTGCCGTTTAAAAACATCATTTATTTTACTGACTACAATAGCACAAATACGCTTAATTAACCCTCGGATATAAATTTCGCTACAGAAATCATCAGCAAAAAATTAACTGGTATGTGGCTTGTAAAAACGCCGTGTATTTTACTGAATAAGAAAGCACAAACAGGGTTTTTTAACCCTCGGATGTAAATTGGCGTACAGAAATTAGCAGCAAAAAATTAACTGGTATGTGGCTTGTAAAAACGCTGTGTATTTTACTGAATAAGAAAGCACAAACAAGCTTAATTAACCCACGGATATAAATTGCGCTACAGAAATTAGCAGCAAAAAATTAACTGGTATGTGGCTTGTAAAAACACTGTTTCTTTTACTGAATACAAAAGCAAAAACAGGCTTAGACAACCCTTGGATATTCAATGTGCTCCAAAACTGACCAGATGGCATTAAAATGTATATAGAGCAGAATTGGACCCATTGGACTCCAATTACATAACCACATAAACTGAATCAAAATTATAACGGAAGAGGAGCAGTCTCTGATAAAAGCTGTTAAAAACAAATTTATTTTGTGTGAGATCTCGGCTGCAGCAGCTGCAGCACCGGCAAAAGAGGGGAGGAGTTGGGCAGCCCCAGGTCGCGTCGGGCTTATTATAGTGCGGGTGACATTTACAAAAATCCCACCGGTCTCTGATTAGCTTAATCTCTGCACATGTCATTGAGGGTGTTCCTTTCTTTCTCCCAGAGTTTTTTGCCCCATGTAATGCCATGTGCTCGCGCCCATTTTTTTTCAATTAAAAAACACACTTCGTTCCCGCGAATCACCCCAAACTTCGACTTCATTCAGAATCGAAGTCTTCCTAAAATTCTAAACGAATTCCACTTCGTTAGAACCGATTCACCCATCTCTAGCACATGGTAACTGGCAGGAGCCCCATTTCACTTTTTTGCACCAGGGACCATGAACTTGACCTGACGCCTCTGCAGGCTGGACTAGATTAGGTGGCAGCGAGAACATGCCAATGGGGAACATGGAGGTTCCGGTTCGACTAGATTAGTCGTCAGTACCATCGATGGCAGCAAGAAAATGCCAATGAGGAACATGAGGTTCCGGTTCGTCTAGATTAGACGGCAGTACCATTGGTGGCAGTGAGAACATGCCAATGGGGAACATGGAAGTCCCGGTTCGACAAGATTAGGCAGCAGTACCATTGGAGGCAGCGAGAACATGGAATTGGGGAATATGGAGGTTCTGGTTCGACAAGATTAGGCAGCAGTTCCATTGGTGTCAGTGAGAACATGCCAATGGGGAATATGGAAGTCCCGGTTCGACAAGATTAGACAGCAGCAACATTGGAGGCAGCAAGAACATGGCAATGGGGCACAGCCAGGTTCCAGTTCAACAAGATTAGGCAGCAGTACCATTGGTGGCAGTGAGAACATGGCAGTGGGGAACAGCAAGATTTCGGATTTACAAGGTTAGGCAGCAGTACCATTGGTGGCAGCAAGAACAAGGCAGTGAGGATCATGGAGGTTCCGGGTCGACTAGACTATACGGCAGTACCATTGGTGGCCAAGAGAACATGGCAGTGGGGAACAGCAAGATTTCGGATTTACAAGATTAGGCACCAGCACCATTGGAGGCAGCAAGAACATGGCAATAATAATAATAATAATCTTTATTTATATAGCGCCAACAAATTTCGCAGCACTTTACAATCTAGAGGGTATAATTACAGACAAAAAACAGACATTACACAGTGAAAGCTACTTACAGGTGAGACACAAGGTGTGAGGGCCCTGCTCGCAAGAGCTTACAATCTAAGAGGGTGCCTGGGGGAAACAAGGGGGGAGAAGTGCTAAATTTACAATGGCCCAGCCATGTTTTATAAATATGGGGAAGTTTAAATAAAGATTTGGTGAACCTGCCACCATGACTGTACATCTATATACAGATAAGTACCTGTGAGTGCCCTAGTGTAGGGAGTGACAGAAATGTGTGTGATAGAAGGTGTGGGTTAGCAATTAGGGGTTTTGGTAGGCCTGCCTGAGGAGATGTGTTTTCAGGACACTCTTAAAACTACGAAGGCTGGGATTGTGCCTGATGGTACGTGGTAGGATATTCCAGAGAATGGGTGCAGCACGTTCCAAAATCTTGAAGACGGGCATGGGAGGTTCGGATGATTGTAGTCTGTAGTTTGATGTCCGTAGCTGAGCGGAGAGAGCGGGCAGGGTGGTAGACAGAGATGAGGGAGGAGATTATGGGGGTGCAGCACTGTGGAGAGCTTTATGGGTGAAAGTGATGAGTTTATGCTGTATTCTGTACTGTATGGGCAACCAGTGCAGCGAGTGACACAGGGTAGAGGCATCAGTATAGCGGCTGGAAAGAAAGATAAGCCTGGCTGCTGCATTCAGGATAGATTGAGAGGGGAGAGTTTACAGAGAGGGAGACCGATAAGCAGGAGTTACAGTAGTCAAGACGAGAATGAATAAGAGCAACAATGAGAGTTTGAGTTGTTTCCACAGTGCGAAAAGGACGGATTCTGGAGATGTTCTTGAGGTGCAAGTGACAGGAGCGGGCAAGGGATTGGATATATGGGGTGAAGGTCAGATCGGAGTCTAGAATAACCCCAAGACAGCGGGCCTGCTGCCTAGGAGTTATGGTGATGCCACACACTGAGAGAGAAATAGCAGATGGGGGTTGGTTAGTAGATGGGGGGAAAAACAAGAAGTTCGGATTTGGTGAGGTTTAGTTGGAGATAGAGAGAGGACATGATGTCAGAGACAGCGGACAGACAGTCACTGGTGTTTTGTAGCAGGGCAGGAGTGAGGTCTCGGGAAGAGGTGTATAATTGAGTGTCATCAGCGTAGAGATGGTACTGGAAGCCAAATCTACTGATGGTTTGGCCAATGGGGGCTGTATAGATTGAGAAGAGGAGTGGACCAAGAACTGACCCCTGAGGGACCCCAACGGCAAGAGGGAGAGGAGAGGAACTAGAACCTGCAAATGAGACACTAAAGAAGCGGTCAGAGCGGTAGGAAGAGAACCAAGCGAGAGCAGTGTCCTGGATGCCCAAAGGGTGCTGAGCATGCTGAGGAGAAGATGGTGATCAACAGTGTCAAACGCTGCAGAGAGATCCAGAAGAACAAACAACGAGTATTTGCCCTGAGATTTAGCAGTGTGGAGATCGTTAGAGACTTTAACTAGAGCAGTTTCTGTGGAGTGTAGGGTGCGGAAACCTGATTGTAGAGGATCCAGAAGAGAGTTAGCAGAGAGAATGGGGAACAGCCAGGTTCCGGTTCGACAAGATTAGGCAGCAGTACCATTGGTGGCAGCGAGAACATGGCAGTGGGGAACAGCAAGATTTCGGATTTACAAGATTAGGCAGCAGTACCATTGGTGGCAGCAAAAACAAGTCAGTGAGGATCACGGAGGTTCCGGGTCGACTAGACTATACGGCAGTACCATTGGTGGCAGAGAGAACATGTCAATTGGGAACATGGAGGTTCCGTTTCAACAAGATTAGGCAGCAGTATCTTTGGTGGCAGCAAGAACATGCCAACAGGGGACAGCGAGGATCTGGTTCCACAAGATTAGGTGGCAGTACCATTGGTGGCTGCGATAGCATGGCAGTCGGGAACATGGAGGTTCCGGTTCAACAAGATTAGGCAGCAGTACCATTAGTGGCAGCGAGAACGTGGCAGTGGGAAACATGGAGGTTCCAGCTCGACAAGATTAGGCGGCTGCACCATTGGTGACAGAGAGAACATGGCAGTGGGGAACAGCGAGATTAGGAAGTAGTTCCATTGGTGGCAGCTATTGATGAGCGAACCCTAAAAAGTTCGAGTTCGATTCAAACTGCGAACTTTGAGGCGTTGGTTTGATGTTCGAGTCGAACTTTAAGCTCAAACCCAATTAATGTCTATGGGAGAAGATGTTCGGGTTTATTTTTATACCTATACAGGTGTAGAGAATCTGTAATTACCATCTACATAACAGTAAACTGGATATGTGGAACAACTTAGTGAAGAAAATTTGGCTCTAAGAGGCTAAAATACTTAATTCCTTTCAATAGCTAACTGAAAAGATGAGGACAGCTTGCAATCAGGGGTATAGCTAAACGAGGTGTAGCGATAGCAGCTGCTTTGGGGCCCTGCATCCTGAGGGGGCACAAAAGCCCCTTTGACACATAAGAAGACACCAGTATTGGAAATGGCACATGGTAACTGACAGGAGTTCCATTTCACTTTTTGCACCAGTACCCAAGAACATTTGATATATGTGGTGGCAGCAAGAACATCTTAACGTGGAATATGGAGGTAGTTATCGGGGGTGCAGCATTAGGCAGGGCTGTATTAGTCATGTATTAACCGTTTCAGGGCCCCATACAGCCAAATCAAATGGGACCCCCAGCCATTACTATTTCCTATTTTTTTACTATATCATTGGGCCCCTTTTTGATTAGGGCCCCTGAAAGGAGTACTGCCTGTACTTCCCTATTGGCATCCCTGCCAGTTACCATGTGCCATTTCCAATACTGGTGTCTTCTTCAGTGTCAATGAATGAGGGTAGCCCTGGTAACGGGGGGCCCCATTTTACTTTTTGCACCAGGGCCCAAGAACTGCAGGCAGGACTAGATAAGATGGCGTACCATTGGCGAGAACATGACAATGTGAAGCATCAAGGGTCAGGATAATAGGACATTTGGTGGTAGTACAGGTGGAGGCATTGAGACATGAGATGTAGTGTAATTTAAATGTGTATTTCACATTGTCAAGAAGACGTGCTACAGTTTACTAGTCAGTGACATCAGCAACCCGGGCAACAAAATGGTCAGAGATCCACGCTTGATTCATTTTTACAAATGGCAAACGATCAACATTGTCAGGGGAAAGACGGATACATTTTTTCAGTTATCACCCCACCAGCTGTGTTGATTATGCGTTCCGAGATAACGCTGGCTGCAGGGCAGGATAAAACTTCTATGGCATGTTGAGCAAGCTCAGGCCATTCATCCAGTTTGGACACCCAGAAGTTGAATGGGTCCAGGCTAAGTCCAAAAGCATCGGTGTTGAGCCGCATGTAGTCATGGACCATGGTCTAAGGTGGTCTCTGTGTATCTGAATGTTGCACTGCATTGCAGGTGTTGGTGAGGTGGTAAAAAACATTGCAAAATGTCACCCAGTAGGATTTTGTCACACTGCCTGCTGCTGTGGGTATTTGCCATTCTACTGATGCCGCGTTTCTGACGTTGTTCCACCGTGACATTAGAATGTGAAGACAGAAAAGATGTCTCGAGTTAGTCAATGAGCACTGTCTCAAATTCCTGTATTCTACTGTCAATTTCTGTAGGTGGAAGGAAATGGCTCACTTTTGTCTTATAACGTGGATCAAGGAAGGTGGCCACCCAATAATCGCTGTTCATTTTGATTGCCTTGATGCATGGATCATGTTGCATTTCCCAAGCCTTGGGTTCGAGGTACACTAATGGGATCTTCCTCCTCTTCCTCCTCCTCCTGTATTCTGTACCACAAAATGGAAAAAAAGAAAAAAATGGACCCGGCGCACGTGCAGGTGTAGGTAAAAAAGCCAAGGCTGAAGGCTTCTAATTTAAAATATTTTATTCTTAAAAATGTCGCGGCATTACCGAGACAAAATTAAAAACATGGGGAATAAAAAAAGGACTTTGCGCTTTTCGGGGGTTACCCGCCAGAAAAGGTTTCTTTCTTTGAACATGATTGGTTAGTTCTAGTCCCAAAACCCAGTTCAACCTTCATGGGATCTCTATACAATTCACCAGGCTTATTAAAATTTGGACATCTCTTCTTTAAACCCAAATCAAATTTCATCTATCCCTTTATAATTATTTTCCCGGCATAAATCTTTTTATTATGGCGGCAATTTTTTTTCAAACCCATTCCTCACTCTCATTGGGGTTAAAAGGGTTCCCCGCTTCCCTTCTATTGGACACTTCTTTCCCTTCCCCAGTCTTCTCTTTTTTTCTTCTATTTTCTTTCACCTATTTCAATACTCTATGTAGTGATTTTATTAATCACCACCTCCAATTAGTTTCCCCCCCCCCAAATTAATACCTATACACAATTTAACTTTTTTTTCCTTTTTTTTTATCGAAACCTATTGAATACAATATTGCCGGGGTTTTCCCGTAGCTCCCGGGTTTCCCTATCTTCCCTTGTGCTTCACTTTGATTGAACTTTTCTCTCCAATTGTTTTCCCCTTTTCTTTCACAGGTGTTTCCACGTCATTCCTGTAAAAAAGTAACCCCTTTTTAAAATTATATGTTAGCCTATATATCTCTTGTTTTTGTTATTCTTTACTTCGTGAAGCGGGGGTAAACCCCGCGAAACGCGGGCAAGTCCTTTTTTAAGTTCCTATTTTTTTTAATTTTTTTCTCGGTAATGCCCCACATTTTTAAGAAAAAAACTTTTAAAATTTGAACCTTTCGCCTTGCCTTTTTTACCACACCTGAGTGGCCGGGCCTTTTTTTCTTTTTTCCCTTTTGTGGCTTTTTCTCCACCGGTCATCCCAGCGGGCAACAGAGACCACGGGGTGCCTAGTAAAGGGTTACGGGGTACAAAAGCCCGCAAGCCTTAGAGTGGGGGGTTTTGCCCTTTTAATAAAAGCGCAACACTAGAAGGTGAGAAAAATTTTTCTTCTTTTCCCTTTTCGTTACAATAAAACGAAATTGTGCCCCATTTCTTTTTCCTCTATGCATAATGTATTCAGTACCAACCTCTTACTACTGAAGGGTAATCAGTACCAGTGGTGTCCACCCCTGCCTCCTCATCCACCTCCACTTCCTCATACTGACCGTCACCAGAGCCCTACTCACCCTACTCTGTGAGCTGAACTGCCATCCTGCACCCACCCTCAACCTAGAAACCACCTAAAGAAGACCTATACAATTGCGAAACAGTCGGGCCTTCTACATCCTCTGGCGAGTAAGGCTCTGTGTCCACCTCCTCCTCCTCCATTACTTCTGGGACCTGCTGCCGCAGAATGCCTAATGCATGTTCCAGTAAAAATAAAACGAGAACGCTCATGCTGACAAGGGCATTGTCCCGACTGATCATTTTGGTGGCCTCTTAAAAACTGCCTAGGATGGTGCAGAGATCCTTCACCTATCTCGACTCTCTATTGGTCAACAACTCGAGGTCCTCACCACTGCTAGTTAGGCCATGCGACCTTTCATACTGCATAATGGCATTACGCTGCTGCCACAATCACTGGAGCATGTGGAGGGGGGAATTCAAGCATGTTGCCACATCACATACCAGACGGTTGAAGGGGAGGCCTAGATCACGCTGCAGTGCTGCCAGTCGTGCCAAAGCAGGTTGTGAATGCTGGAAGTGTGTGCTTAGACCTCAAACCTTTTTCAACAGACAGTCAAGACCCGGGTAGAGCTTGAGAAATTTCTACACAACCAGGTTCATGACATGTGCCAGGTAAGGGAAGTGCATAAATCTACTGATCCTTAGGGCAGCAAGGAGATTTCTCCTTTTGTCGCACACCACCTTGCCTGGTGCCAGCTTCTTAGCATCCAGCCACTGGTCAGTCCGAGTGCGCAGAGTCATCAACAGCTCTTGACCTGTGTGTTGACGGTCTCCAAGACAAATTAATTTGAAGTAGACCTGGTTTCTCTTGGCACGTGATGCTACTCATCACCAGAGGCACTATCAACCACCAAACTCACCCAGTAAGCAGTCAATGAGATTTAAACCCCTTGACCGTTCTAACTAGTCCATGTATCTATAGTGTGATGGATTTTGGTGGATACAGATGCAGCCATTTATGGTTTACATCCATGTGCCTGTTAATGCTCATTGTTCCTAAACTCTTTTCATGCTTTCCTCTACTGACGTGTTGAATGCAAATCCGGCATATGACGTCAGTTTGCGAATCTGAGGCTTGATTGAAAAAGGCCCGGGCTTCACAGGCCCTGGACCTCTTTGACTGTGAAAACCAAGTGCCAGTGTTACTGCTGCCACCACGAACCACGGCTGGTGGAGTAATGTCAGCGTACTTGTGTGACCGCCCTCTCCCTTTATGAGGCCGAACCCGCACTGATACGACCCCATCATCCTCCTCCTCCACTGCACTCACCAGCTGCTACTCCATAGACCACGTTGGATCCGCAATGTCATCATCATCAAAGGTGACTTCATCTTTCTCACAATCTACATCCTCAAGCTGCGGGCTATAAGCCACAGGCACTGTGAGGCATTGCTGACTGCTCGGTATTTCTGCCAACGGACCAGCTTCCTTCTCCTCCTCTGAGGGAATCAGCGATTGGGCATCAGAGCAGACAAAAATCATCCTCTTTGGCCTCTTGATCTTTTGAAATGCCTTCTGACCCCAACTGCATTGTGACATCAAAGAGCTCCTCAGAATATGGATTATCTGGAGTGGTCTGTATTTTAGGTTGTGACATTCGTGCCATGTTTGCTCTAGGTTGGAATGATGATGATGATGACATTTGTGGCCGTGACTGAGAGGAAGAGGAGGTAAAACCGCTGGATGCAGGGTCTGTTAACCACTGAAGAACAGATTGGTGATGTTGTGCTTGAACCGAGCAAGTGACGGTCCTGTGGCTGCGACTGACAATGTGCTCGATTGTGTGTTGTCCAGAGCACTGGAAGGTATGCCACGTCCTACACCCCTTGTTGTTCGCTTACCACCTCTAGTTCTCTCCATGTTCAAAAGTTAAATATTAAAAAGTTAAAGATTTGGTAACGGTGTATTATGCAATAATTGAACCCCCAAAACTGCAAAAATGAACTTTTGGGCACTCAAAATAATTTTCTACAAGCAACCACTATTTAGAATATATTTCATTCTATAGGAGATGTGCAAACAGTGCGTTATGCAGTAATTGAACCCACAAAACTGCAAAAATTATTTTTAGGGCACTCAAAATTATTTTCTCCAAGCAACCACTATTACAAATAGATTTCTTTCTATAGGAGAGTTTGTAACCATGCGTTATGCAGTATCTGAACCTCCAAAACTGCAAAAATGAACTTTTGGGCACTGAGTATGATTGTATGAGTATGATCTTTATGAGAGAGGCATTATGTGAGCTTGCAAATGCCACCAAATAACAGCTCCTGGGCGTGGGACAGATGCTGCCAGCAATACAAAACTCCCTCAACAATGATTTTTTTGACACTTCTCTGTGCTCTGCGCTCTGCACTGATTGGATGTCCTCCAAAACTGCAGGAAGCAGCTTCAAAATGAAACTAAAACTAGTGTGTCGAAAGCACATGTTGAGCGCAAACTTTACGTGAACAAACCATAAAAAGCTCGGTTCGCGTTATAAAAAACCAAGAACTTCAACCTAAACTTAACTTTTCACGAATTTTTCGATCAACACTAGTAGCAGTGAGAACATGGCAGTGGGGAACATGGAGGTTCCGGTTCAACAAGATTAGGCGGCAGTACCATTGGTGGCAGCAAGAACATGGCAATGGGGAACACAGAGGTTCAGGATAACAGGACTTAGTATATTTGGAGGTAGTAGAGGTGGAGGAATTTAAAAATAAAGATTTGGAGAGCTACAAGGAGGAGGAGTAGGCAGTGCACATCAAGGTCATACAGGTATATATTTCAAAATTAATTCAGCCGTAAGACTTGAAAATCTAGCTGGTGGCAGCAGTAGAATACCATTTGTAGAAGCAAATGAGCTCATTTTTATTTCTTTATTTTCATTAGCCAATGATCAATAATATGAGGCTAACAAAAAAAAAAAAAAAAGGAATTCATTGAATTCATTTTCATTTGTTTATTTTCGTTACCCCATTATTATTGTTCATTTTATATACACATCGGCACAACTTCGTGACTCTTATCATTTGATTTCAGGCATGTACAGTTTTATTATAGATTGCATTAGAAAACCCATAAGAGCGTCGCTCACTCTCCCATTGCCTAATAACCGCTACTCTTTTAAAATTAGTCAATCAAAAAAAGAGCTCACTCTGGGATTTCTTTTCCCATAGAAACTCTATGAGATAAGAAGCTCAGCCGCTGATTGGCTAAGCAGGACAAGCCCCTCTTCCCCCCCAACCAATCACAGTACTAGAATATTTCCCATAGATAGTAATAACTTTTAGGGCTCCCTTCTATCGCGCCCTTCTTGCTCTACTCAAAATAGACACACTACATATGATTGGTGGATTCATATCTGCCGCTTGGGCTCAACCAATCAGCTCTTTTCTGCCTTTTTTACTGTATTTTGAACTGTCCCTCCTTTTCATTTGATTGGTTAACACTACTCCATAGGTTATAATGGTTCACTGTCGCTCCTATTCTGATTGGCTGGTCTATTTCCCGGCAATTTACAATATCCCAATTCCTGATGTTGCGCCGGTGACGGCGACAAACCTGTTGTTATTGATTTTATTTCTGTATGTTTATAGAAGGTTTTAGCTCTTTTACAGAGAATGTTTTACACTTAATCAAAACGATTTATTTACTAATACTGCATGCCTCATGGTGCTGAGATTTCAGTGCCCCGATCTGTCCATAGACTACAATGGGACAAAGTAACTCGCGCTCTGATTGGTCGGGATAGCCAAGCCCCCGCTAGCTCAACCAATCAGCTCTTTTCTGCCTTTTTTACTGTATTTTGAACTGTCCCGCCTTTTCATTTGATTGGTCAATACTTCTCCATAGCTTATAATGGGTCACTGTCGCTCCTATTCTGATTGACTGGTTTTTGCCAACCAATGAGAAGCGCTTACAGACTTTGAAATACTGTATTTCCCGGCAATTTTCTATATCCAAATTCCTGATGTTGCGCCGTTATTGATTTTTTGTCATTGATTTTATTTATGTATTTTTTTAGAAGGTTTGAGCTCTTTTTCAGAAAATGTTTTACACTTAATAAAAACGATGTTTGGAATCATACTCCATGCCTCACGGAGCGGAGAGCTGTGTACTGTTGTAACAGTCGACCTAGAGCACATTTTGCCCCATTCCATTACGTTCTCGCTTCACTTCGCCTCCTCCGGCTCATTTAGACCACATTCAACTAGGTCTGCCTGTCGGAGCTGCAATGCGCCGCACTTTGCCGACCTGCGATCATGCATGCCTCGGACTATTCGAAAGTGCAGCGTCCCGCCCCAGAACGCCCACACTGCGCCCATTGCACGCCCCCTCATGTTAGGCGCATCCGAAAGTGGCGAAGGTTGCGCCTAACATCGCATCACTGCGTCCGACAGGGGATTCGGATCGGTGAGCCGCAGTTTTCGTCAGAAAACAGGCGCAACTCCCAATCATACATGTCGCCCTATGTGTCTGAATGCTGCCCTGCCTTGCAGGCATTGGTGAGGTGGTAAAAAACAATTGCCACATGTCACCCAGTAAGCTTCTGCCACACTGCCTGCTGCTGCTGTGGCTATTTGCCATTCTACTGCTGCCGCATTGCTGACGTTGTTCCATCATGACATTAGAATGTGAAGACGCAAAAGATGTGCCGAGTTGGTCAATGAGTCTCAAAAAAATGGGAATCTAGCAAGAGAACCAAGAGTGACTTTTAATAACTATATTTACTGTTTTTTCCACAGGCAAACTTAAACTCTATCAGTTCTCAATCTATGAAACACTACAACTTAACTTTTATTATATATAACACTTAACCTCTATACACACTATTTTAAAAACCTGATTTCTAACCTCTCAAATTGTCCCTCTCTAATTGTGAAGGAATAATTCCTTTTCTATTATCAAGTCTGGTGGAGCACCAACTATTAACAGTCAAACCCTACAGTGATTTGCTAGCTCCAAAAAGGAATCCCAAACATCTTACTTGGGCAGTCATCCCTAATCTAATGGGCATGAAATATATAAGGTTTCCTTGTGAGACCCTCTGCAGTGGGTAACACAGTAGAGTAGAAAGAGGTAGAAAATCACAAATTAAAATGTTATGCCTGACCTCCCCAACATGTTTCACCAGCTAACTGGCTTTATCAGGGGATAGAGGTCCGGTCCCATCTGGTCTAGCGCATTTCCTTTTATATGATCCAGGTACACACCCTATTCAGGTTCTCACCAATTGACCACCAGAGATTCCACAATACCCATCCCCCCTTTTTCTCTCTTGCATGCATTCTGATAGCAGCTACTGCTGCTGCATTCTTTAAAACAGCATTCCTCAGGAAAATTCATCTCCATAGCGGGCTTCCGCCCTATCTTACCATGTCGCCTGCGGCTGCACCCGCGCCCTATACCAATGGACATTTCTTCCGTCCAACTTCTCTCACATTATTGCATCTGCGTGGCTCACCTAGAACGGACTAAGCAGAATAGGTATTACATTTTATAGCACACTGTTAACTTTGTCCCTTCCCAGAAACCTTTTCCCCTCTATATCTAATATGCATATTCATTGGGAATATGTACTCCATTATACAGTACATTTTTATCTTTGTCCCTTCCCATAAACCTCTTCCCCTCTGTATCTAATATGCATATTCATTTTAATAGAGCTTCGGGCCTTATGATTTTCCCACCCACCCTCCAGCAATTTCACCTCCCACTTTCCCCACTAAAGATTCTTTCCCACAGGTCTCAGCTAGTTACCTGATTCATTATGTTACAATAGAAATGTGCAAAAATGCTAGTACAGTCATCCTCTATTGTACCTGCATGGGCCAACATAAAATTTACATAGTCGGTAGAAATAATAAATGTATACATAAATAGATGGTAACTTATTCCCGAGTTGCGTCTCGTCATAACAACGTAAGTGCATACATTACATAACCCTGTTGCTAACAAACTCTTCATGCAAAATAAAAATATGTCCCAATTAATTTAATAGAATCTGTGGCCTCATGTGATCAACACTTATCATCATTGCAAAACACTGGGAAAGTGGGGGACGCAGAGGGGGCAGGAGGGGAATAAGGGAAGAAAGGGGAGGAAAAAAAGAAAGAAAGAAAAAAAAAACATATGTGTACTCTGGTGCTCCTATAGTCATATATTCAACCATTCTTATACCACTGACCACACTTTATCTCATATATTATGTTTCCTCAAGAATGATATATATAGGGAAACAGCAGGATTAAATAAATGCTGAAAATGAAAAGCCTTTATCTAGGCCTTTGGGGTTCAATGTATTGAGTCTATATATATACATCTTGCCTCTTCCCGCAATAAAACTATATCCAAATCGGCCTTTCTTTCTCCTAGCTTTTTTACACAGATGCCCCAAAAATTTAGCACCTCTATTTCACCATTATGTACTTCCAAAATGTGTCTCGTAGGGGGGTGTCACCTCTAGTTTTTATAGTACTCAGATGTTTAGAGGTCCGACGACGAAACTCCTGTATTGTTTCTCCCACATAGATCTTGGGGCAGGTACACATAACCCCATAAATCACCCCTCTGGTTTTACAGTTGATGAATTGTCTTATCTCAAATCATCTCTTATCAATGGGATTAACAAATTCTTTAGTTTTCCATATAAATGGACAAAATGAACAGTTGCCACAGGGATATGAGCCTACCACCGGAGACTGTAGCCATGTTTTCTTGCTATCTCCCTCAAAGTCACTATACACAAATTCATCCCTTTTCCCTTTTTTTGTAACACAGGAATTTTGGAATACCCCTC
>JAODAL010071414.1:0-15535 GCA_025379985.1 Phyllomedusa bahiana
CGACATTTGTTCTTCACAATGGTAAAGAGTAGCTCAAGGGGATGGTGTTTGTCAAAACAGGAATAGGTAGGACACGTTAATGGACAATATTTAAAAATTTGACTTGTTTTTTTCAAGATCTTTAACATAGCTATCAATCCCTTTATTGAAGAACAACCTAATTTAATACAATTTAATTTTTTAAATCTGGGGGTCCATGCAGGTTTGGGGCTCATGCTGGGCCCAGGACAGGTATAGTCAATGTCCATTGAAATAAAATGGTGGTTGAAAGACTCCTTTTTCCGGGCACTTTTTAAATCTGGGGGTTTTGCGGGGTTTGGGGCTCATGCTGTGGCCCAGGACAGGTATAGTCAATGTCCCAGTGAAAACAAAAAATGGTGGTTGAAAGACTCCTTTTTCCGGCACTTTTTAAAATCTGGGGGTTATGCAGGTTTGGGCTCATGTTTGTGGCCCAGGACAGGTATAGTCAATGTCCAGTTCAACTAAAATGGTGGTTGAAAGACTCCTTTTTCCGGCACCTTTTTAAATGTGGGGGTCATGCAGGTTTGGGGCTCATGCTGGGGCCCAGGACAGGTATAGTCAATGTCCAGTGAAACAAAAAAGGTGGTTGAAAGACTCCTGTTTCCCGGCACTTTTAAATCTGGGGGTCATGCAGGTTTTGGGGCCTCATCCCTGCGTTCCAGGACAGGGATATTCAATGTCCAGTTCAAGTAAGATGATGGTTCAAATCATACTGCCTTCTGGCACTTTTTAATTTGTGGGTGATGCAGGTTTAAGGGTAAATGCTGTGGTACAAGACAGGGATAGTGAATGGTGTGTGTGTTTTTTTTTTTGGGGCTTTTTATAACCTAAGTGTGTTACCTAAAATGTAGCACGTATCCATTTGACTTTTGGGGCGTGTTAATTTCCAGCTTTTTCCAGCCCTGTTTTGGGGTGTAAGAATGAAGGTGTTGTTGCTCTCCCATAGACTTTAATGGTCATCGCTCATAATCGACTGCTCACTATCGAAAAACCTTATCGATTGTGGCAGACAATCGACTAAAGCCCGATGTCGATAGCCAACATAATCGCTCAACACTAATCATTAGTAATAAAATGACTGAAAATACAGAAAAATATGGAGTGTCACACACTGGAAGGAAACACTACCAAGAAATATGTAGTGATCAGTAGTTCATTAGTATGGATACTCCTTGATGATGCTTGAATATGCAAAACAAATGTTGGGGATTCGGAATGTTACTGTGCTCTGTGTCTTCCTAGCAACATGCTTTTTTTTGGATTAATTAATGGTCATTTTATGTAAATTTAGTATTGCACTTTATACATTGTTTTGTAGAGGATGGGGTGAATTTTCCGGGAAAATTTGTTTTTTGTTTTACTTCCCCCAAAAATTTTCGGCCCAAAAAATTAAATTCGTTTCCCAATTTTTTTCGTCACGGAAAACACGTTAAAAAAAAAACATTTTCCAGGGTGCACAGAGCCTGGGAGGGGGTGTGTTTTGAACATTGGGGCCCCGCTTTAAAAATTTCAAAAAGGGGGGGCTTTTGGTTTTGGGTTTCATACAATGTTTTTGTTTTAGTTTGACCGCACATGACTGCCCCCCCGCTCTTAAATCGCTTCCCCTTAAAAATTTCCCCCGGACTTAAAAAGGCAAAACTGACCAAAAAAATGAAAACGGGAATAAGCCTTTATAAAAATCATGGGGGCGAAGCTGGAAAAAAAAAAGGCTGAGGGCCCGATGGAAAATTCAGTGACAGAGTGTGGAAAGGGGACGGCGGCAGCCCCAGCAGCAAGAGGTCGAGAGTTGGGACAATTACATTCTGGAGGTGGCAAAAAAAAGGAGTAGGCCCAGAGGGACAATGAAACAGTGTTTTAGGTCCACGGCAAACAGCCATAGTAGCGCATGAGGTCAGACAGTGGCACAATTAACCCCGTGTGTAGGTCACGGCAGCAGCCAAAAAAAGGGGAGCATGAGGGCAGCAGTGGAAATGAACAGTGTGTAGGTTACAGCAGCCCACAAGGGAGCAATGAGGGCCGACAGTGGCACAATTGGGCACAGGGTTTTTGTAGGTTTCCGGGAAGCACCACCCGCAGCAGCATGAGGTTTAACAGTGGGACAAAGACACAGTGTTTTAGGGGCAAGCAAGGGAGCCCCCCCCCCCCAAACAGCAGCATGAGGTCGAAAAGTGGCCCCAAAAAACACAGGGTGTAGGGCCACGGCAGCAGCCACAAACGCAGAAAGAGGTAGAAAGTGGAACAATGCACAGTGTGTAGGGCACGGGGGTAGCAGCATGAGGCAGGCAGTGGCACAATGACACTTTTTGTGGTCCGGCAGCCATGAGGTCAACAGTGCACAATTAAACAGTGGGGTGGGCACGGCCGGGAGCAGCAAGGGTCCAGCCCGTGGCACAATGACACATGTGTAGGTACGGGAGCAAAGCTTGAGGTCAGAAAAGTGGCACAATGAACCCCAAATGTTAGGTCACGGCAAACACCATTGCAGCAGCATGAGGTTTAGGGCAGTGGCACAAAAGACACAGTGGTAGGGCACAGCAGAAACCAAAAAGCAGCAGCATGAGGTCAGAAGTGGGACAATGGGCACAGTGTGTAGGTTTTCGGCAGCAGCCACAGCAGCCAAACATGAGGTCAACAGTGGCACAAGACCACAAATGTGGAGGGCACGCAGCAGCCACACAGCAGCATGGGTCAGGGCAGTGGCACAAAAGACCCCAGTGTGTGGTCACGGGGAGCAGCCACAGCAGCAGCATGAGGTCAACAGTGGGACAATGGGCACATTTGTAGGTTTACGGCCAAATAGCGGGGGGAGGGCAGGCGTGGCAAAAATGACACATTTGGTTAAAGGGCCCGGCAGCAGCATGAGGGGCAGGGCGTGGCCCAATTTAACCCCAGTGTGTAGGTTTACGGCAAAACACAGCAAGGGGGTCAGACAGTGGGACAAAGACAAAAGTGTTAGGCAAGGCAGCAGCACTTGAGGGCAGACGTGGCACAATGGGAAAAGGTTTTAGGTCACAGCAGCACCAAGGGGAGCAGCATGAGGTCCGGAAAAGTGGCACCCCCTGAAAACAGTGTGTAGGGCACGGCCCGGGGCCACCAGCAGCGGGATGAAGGGCAGACAGGGCACAATGACACAGTGGTAGGTCCCCGGCAGTTTGGGAGCAAGAGGGCGGCAGTGGGACAATGACACAGTGTGTGGTCAAAGGGGGCAGCCCTGAGGTCAGACAAATGGGACAATGAAAACAGTGGTTTGGCACGGGCCAGCCCGAAACATGAGGGCAGACAGTGGGGACAAAGACACAAATGGGGTAAAGGGCACCCGGGAGCGGGACTTTTAGGTCAAGGGCAGTTTGGGCCAAAAGACACAGTGTGTAGGGGCACGGCCCCAACCACAGGGGCAGCATGAAAGGTTTAGACAGTGGGGGAATGAAACAAATGTGTAGGTGACCCGGGGCAGCAGATAGGTCCAAAGGGAGTGGCACAAAGGGCACCCCGTGTGTAGGGCACGGCAGCAGCATGAGCTCAGACGGGCACAAAAGCCCCAGTGTGTAAGGTCACAGCAGCAAACAGCATGAGGTCCCGGGAGTGGCCCTAATGACACAGGGGGTAGGTCACGGCCCCAGCTGAGGTCAGGCAAATGGCACAATGACATTCTGGAGGTGGCAAAAAAAGGGGTAGGGCACAGAGTGGGACAATTAAAAACGTGTGTAGGGCACGGCAGCAGCCACAGGAACGCATTTAGGGGCAGAAAAGTGGCACAATGACCCCAGGGGTGTAGGTCCGGCAGCAGGGCCCCAGCACAGCATGGGGGTCAGACAGTTGCAAAAATGACACAGTGGGGTGGTCCCTGCTCAGCAGCATGAGGGCAGGCAGTGGCACAAATGACAAGTGTGTAGGGCAAAAAAGCAGAATGAGGTTTAGGGGGTGGCACAATGACATTCCGGAGGGGGGCAAAAAAAAGGGGGTACCAAAAGAGTGGGGGCAATGACACCCCGTGTTAGGTCACGGGGGCAGTACAGGAGCGCATGAGGTCAGACAGGGGGCACAATGACACAGTGTGTAAAGGCACGGGAGCAGCAGCATGAGGGTCAGGGCCCGGGCACAATGACAAGGGGTGGGTCACCCGGGGCGCAGCAAAGAGGTCAGACAGTGGCACAATGACACAGGTGGGGGGGTTTACAGCAGCAGCCACCGCAGCAGCATGAGGGGTTTTGAAAAGTGGCACAAGGCACGGGGGTGTAGGTACGGCAGGGAGCCACAGCAGCGCATGGGTCAGGGCAGTGGCACAATGACATTCTGGAGGTGGCAAAAAACAGGGGTGGGGGAAAAAAGTGGGGCAATGACACAGTGGGTAAAGGGCACGGCCCGCAGCAGCATTTAAGGGGCAGACATTGGCACAATGGGCACAGTGTGGGGAGGGCACGGCAGCAGCAGCCCTGGGGGTCAGGCAGTGGGACAAAGACATTTTTGGAGGTGGCAAAAACAGGAGTAGGCCCAAAAAAGGGGGGAAAAAAATGAACAGTGTGTAGGGCCCCCGGGAGCAGCCACAGGGCAAAGAAAGAAAGGTAAACCCAAAGGCACAATCAAAATTCTGGAGGTGGCAAAAAAAAAGGGGTAAAGGCCACAATGGGGGCAAAGACCAAAAGGTTGTTGTCCCGGGACCCGCCCCAGGACAGCTTTAGGTTTAGAAAATGGCACAATCACATTTGGAGGTTGGCAAAAAAAAGGATAGGCCACAGAGTGGGCAATGACACAGAGTGTAAAGGGCCCCTGGGAGCAGCCACAGGAGCAGCATGAGGGCAGGGCAGTGGCACAATGACACAGTGTGTGGTCAGGCCCCCAGCAAGCCCTGAGGCAGACATGGCAAAAATGAAAACCCCGTGTTTAAGGGCCCAAACAGAAAAAAAAAGAGCACAAAGAGGTTTAGAACAGTGGCACAATTTGACACAGTGTGTTGGTCCCGCAGCAGCCCAGAACAGCTTGAGGTCAGACATTTGGGACAATGACACAGTGTGTAGGTCACGGCAGCAGCCCCAGCGCCCGCATGAGGTCAACCGTGGCCCCAAGACACAGTTTTGTAGGTCACCGGGCACCCCCAGCGCAGCAGAAAGGGCAGACAGTGGGAAAAATGACATTCTGGAGGTGGGAAAAAAAAAGAGTAGGGCCCCCAGGTGGGGCAATGACACAGTTTTGTAGGTCCCCCCCGGAAGGGAGCGGGAGCATGAAAGGTTAAGACAGGGGCCCCTAATGGACATTTGGAGTGGGAAAAAACAGGAGTAGGCCAAAAGAGTGGGAAAAAATGACACAGTGGGGGGTCACGGGTCAGCCATAGCAGCAGCCCGGAGGCCAGACAGTGGCACAAAAGAACCCCGTGGGGGAGGTGGGTCGGAATTTCCCCTCCCTTGGGAAAGATGGTTGTTGGGAGATGGGGAAACTGTCAGCAGATGTGTGGGCCCTAAAGGGGGTTTGGGGGGAAACAGAATAGTGGTGAGGGGGGTTTGTTTGAAAAACCCCCGACTCTTTCTCCCCAGTTTTTTGGTTTAGGCCCTATGGCTGAAAGTAAATCTGACGCCCTAAAGCATTGGGTTTTTGGGGGGAAACCTGGCCCCATCCAGCCTGATTAAAATTTTAAAAAAGGTCAGTCGTTTTCCACCCCCCTTTTCCCCTGGGCAAAACGGGTTCTCCTTGGGGAACGATGGCCCCCGCCGCATGAAAACCCCTCTGATTTCCAAAAATACTGGCCGGGCAGGACAGCTTCTCCCCCTACAAACTCGGGGAAGGTTTTTTGGCCAAACCTCCAGTTTGGGGGTGCCCAAAAGTCCAGCGGGTCTCTAACTGGGGTGGGAGGTGCTTCCAAAATAGGCCCCCCACCTGTTTGGGTTTAGGGACTGTCCGGTTTTACGCTGCGCTGCGGGGGGACTACCCTCCTAAAATTTGGGGGGGAAGGAAGCTGCTCAACAGTGACCCCCAGACCCTTTGGTTACTGTGATGGGGCTTTGGGACTGCCCCCCACCCCTCCCTTTATTCCCCCCCAGCGCGGCAAGGGAGTACGTGGGGGCGTGAGGAAAAACCCCCCCCGGAAGGCCCCCGTCCCGAGGGGGGGAACCCAAAGCCGTGCATGGGGCACAGCCCAAACTGATTAACCCGGGGGGGGTTTTCCCCATAGTATTTTAGTTTGTTTTCCCCTCTCAATAGCTGGGAAAAAAAAGGCTCCCCTTTTTGGGCCCGGTTTGCGAGGGAAACAAAGGGGGGAGAAACCAAAAAAAGTCATTTCCCCCTGGGTTTCTGGGCTTTTCGGCTGTCACAACCAGGCAAAATAACATGCTGCGGGGCCCCTCCCCGCACAAAATGACCCCCGAGGGGCTCCCTGCCCCCATTTCCCCCCCTTTTTCTGCCACGGTGCTTGGGGGTCCCCTGGCCCCGTCTTCCCCATCTCCATCCCCCTCCCCCAGCGCTCCTGCTCCTCCTCTCTTTTCCCCCCTGGGTAGAAAATCCACTCATTTCACCAGACAATGCTTTGCTCCCAAAGTCTCCTCCCCCTCCAAATTTTAGTTCCCCCCCGGGGCTCATTTTGGCCAAGAGATGTAGTCGCCAGTCTCCGTCCCCCGCCCCGGGCGATTTTTCCAGCATCTGTTTTCCGGAAAAAGAAAACGTGGAATGAAATTTATTTCCCCCCGTAGTCCCCCGGGGGACTGACAAATAAAAGGCCGCCCTCCTCGGGAAAGGCCCTCAAAAAAACGGCAGGTGCCCCGCTGAGGCCCTGGCTGACCCCTCAAAGTTAAAAAGGGGAGTACTTCTTTCTGGCCCCCATCAAAAAAAATCGTTTAAAGGCCTTTTTGTTCATTCCCGTCCCGGGCCCAAAATGTGGGAGGCTGGAATTCCCAACGGGGGGGAAAAAATCGGAAAATTTTGAGTGTGTTGGGGGGGGCCATTCGCCGCCCGCAACTCGGGGAGGGTTTTTTCCCCGGGTTTGTACGAAGGAAAAAAGTGGCATTCAAAAGTTTCCTGGCCAATTTTCCGAAACCCCCGCTGAAAATCGGGGAAAAACTTAGGGGAAACTTTTCACAAACCAAAATTTTTTTAAACACGTGCGCCCCTGCGGGGCCGGCATGGACCCATCCCAACCCCGGGCAGCGCGGACCCCCGGGTTTTCCCGCCATTGTCCCCCACCAAAGGGTTTCGATTTTTTTGTTGGCGCGGAAAAAACCAACCCTCGATTTTTTTCTGATTACGCGGGGCCGTTCCTCCCCTGTGTGAAATTTGTTCGCCGAGGCAAGCCGGGGGTAGAATCGGACACCCGCTGTGGGCCCCACCCTGTGGTAAGGGTGGAGCAGTACTTGTGGAGGCTGAATTTGGGGGTGGGTGGGAAAAGGAGGGGGGCGGACATTGGCCGGAGCGCGTTGACAACGTGGAGGAGGGGAAAACGGGATCCCCCTGTCCCAAGTTGTTTTGGGGGCCTGGGCCGGAAGCACAAATTTACCCCCCGTGGGCCGTAAAGGACGGTTTCTGGCCCTGAAAACCCTAGTTTTCAGCTTTCCCAAAAGTCCCCGCTTTTCCCTGCACCTTGGAACAAAACCGATGAGCTTAAGGGAAGGCCCACCCTTTTTTCTTTCATATTTATGAAGTGCTTTTGGAAATGGGCCTTTTTTAAAAAAAAAATTACGGCTTGGAAAAAAATTTCCCCCAACTTCCCGGGTCGGGGACCAAAACCATTAGTTCTTGAATGGTGCAGGTCCACCTTTGGAAAGGGAGGGACTGGGGAGTTAAATAAAAAACTTTGGACAGGTACTCAGCTGGCGCACCTTAGGGGGTTGGGGCATACTGTTGTCCTTTGTCAATCGCCCGCTGAACGAATTTTTGGCGCCCTGAGTAGCCCTTTTTGCAGGAGCAAACTGGGCCGGGAGTGATGTCAAAGAGAAACCGTTCCCCTTTGAGAGGTGGTGGAGCCCCTTGGGTGGGGGCAATTTCCCTGCGTGCCACTGGGCGCTTGTGCCCGATTTGGGGGTGGACCCCCACATTTTGAGCCACGTTTCTCCCAGGCCAGGATGGTTAAGCTGGGATGTGTTGACGCATGGCCGTGGTTTCCAAGTTTTGCTCCCTTTGGGGGCCCCGCTTCCACTTTCTGTTTCAGAAATTTTTAAAATTCCCTTTTTCGGCCTCCCGGTTTTCTTAGCAAAGAACTGCCACCCCGCCGATATCGGATTTTAAACCCCCAACGCCCTTTTTTCCCCACTGAGTGACTACTGGCCCCCCGCTTTTCCCTCGCTGACCCCTTTTGTGTAAATTTTTTGGACCTGGAAGCGGGTTTTTACCAGTGGGCCCCTTTTGGGTCCCCCACCTCCCCAAAATGCTTTCTATCCTTTCGGAAATCAAAAGGCCCACACGACCACCCAATTTCTGGCTGCGCCGCTCCTGGGTGCGCAAGTGGGCGCCCCCTTTCCTGACTTGATTAAACCTTTTCCTCACCCCGGGTCCCAAATTTCGGTTTGGCTACATCATCACTATTTGTGTTTCAAACGTCCCCTGCTTTTTCCTCATCACCGGGCTTGGGATGCAGGGCTGACCGTTACAAAAATTAACCCCCCATGCCCTCTCAACCTCCCATACTTTGCCGCCCCCACTGCAAAAAGCAGGGGATATTGGCCCCAAAATTTTTTTTTTTTCGTGCCAAATAAAAGGGTGACTGCCCCCCCCATTTAAAAAATTTGGGTTTACCTCGGCTAAAATAGTGGCTGGGGCCCGGGCCACATAGTAATTCTGGCTTTGGGGGGAACCGGATGGGGGCAGAGGCGGGTTGAGGGAAAGGTTTAGGGCCGCTGACCCCTCCCGGGCCATGCCCAAATAAAGGGTTTTGTCTGACTTCCCAAAACCCCTCTTGGCTGGGGTTGGCAGATGTCTCTGGGGGGGAAGGGGATGACCTTTGTCTTAAACCAAACAAAACCATTGGGTTGTGAACAACACACGGGGCTAGAGACAGCGGGCAGTTTTTTGGGCCCCCCCCCAAAACCCAGTGACCCCCCGCTGCGAACCCTCCCCTTGCTGTGCCCGCGACCTTGGGGGGCCCCTCCAGGGAAAGTTTTTGCCTCTGCCCCTCGCAGGTGAAAAAGGGCCCGCCACCTCTCTGGGCTGCATACTGTTTGTTTTTAAAATTTTACAGGGCCCCTGTTTGATGAAAATTTCTGTTAAAATGATAAAAAAACACCCACCCGATTTGAGCCAAATGAACCCCCAAGAAACTTGGGGAACCCCTTTGGGTATAAAATTTGGGGCCCCCACAAATGGGCAAAAAAAAATTTACTTTTTAAAGTGCCGTTTTAAAAAAAAATGGGGGAATTTTTCTGAATTTTAAAAGCACAAAACGGGTTTTAAATTTAAACCCTTTGGATATTAAAATTTTCTACAGAAATTTTTTTTTGTGGGGTGAAAACCCCAAAATTTTTTTTACGGGGTACAAAAAGGAAAACAACGCTTAATTTTCCCCCGGATGTTTAAAAGGGGCAAAAGAATTGAGGCAGGCCCGGGAAAATACTAGCTTTGTAGGAGGTTTTCAAATTTGCTTTTTTTCTAAAGCAAAAACAATTTAAAAGGGAAAAAATTGTAATTAAAACCCTTCCCCTTTGTGAATTATGCTAAAGGGAAAAATTTTTTTTTTTTTTGGCGGTGAAAAAGACGGTTTTTTGGGGTCACAACCAGCCAAAAACAAAGCTTAATTAACCCCTGGATGTTTAAAATTTTGGAAAAGAATTGAAACCCGCCCGGAAAATACTAGCTTTTTACCCGGGTTTCAATTTCGTTTTTTCAACGTACAAAAACAAGAGAAAAAATTTTAAATTAACCCCGCTTTTTGAATTAGCAAAAGGAAAATTTTTTAAAAATTTTTGGGGGTGAAAAAAAACGGTTTTTTGGGCCCAAACAGCACGAAAAACGTTAATTAAACCCCTGGGTGTTAAAATTTCGCAAAGGAATTGAGCAGCCGGGGGAACAAATAGCTTTGGGGGTTGTTACAATTTTCGTGTGTTTTTACCCCCTACACAACAAAAAAAGAAAAAATTGTAAATTAAACCCTTTGTTTGTGAATTATTTTAAAAAGGAAATTTTGGGATTTTTTGGCGGTTTAAAAAGACGGTTTTTTTGGATCACAACAGCAGCAGAACAACGCTTAATTAAAACCCCTGGATGTAAATTTCGCAATGGAAATTTTACCCCAGGAAAAAAAAATAGCTTTGTAGCGTGTTACAATTGCGTGTTTTTAAAGCCCACAAAAAAAGAGAAAAAATTGGGAATTAAAAACCTTTCGTTTGTGAATTTTTTGCTACCGGAAAAAATTTTATTTTTGGGGGTGAAAAAAGCCCGGTTTTTTTGGAGTCACAACAGCACCGAAAAAACGCCCTTAAATTTAAACCCCCGGATGTAATTGCGGGAAAAGAATTTAAAACCAAAAATTTAAGTGGTTTTTTTTGTATTAAAAAAACCCCTGTTTCTTTAAATGAAAAAAAAGGAATGGCTTGATTCCCCCTTGGATTTTCAATGTGCTGTGAGCAGATACTTAACATGTTAAAGCATGGACTTCAGTCCCCAAAAAACCAAAAAAAATCAAAACAAAACAATTTAAAGAGGCAGGGCCTGAGACAAGCTAGGCACCCCCCAAAAATCGCTGTATAAAAATCAGTTTTCCCTTTAAATAACAAACCGCGGAAAGCAAACCCTTTCCCCCATCAGTACCAAATGAGAAGCGGTATTTAAGCCCTTTTCCCCGCGGGCGCGCCCGGGCCCTTTTTATTTAGTTCCCCCGGGGACGTCACAGGAAAACCCGCCCCGGGCTCCCGATTGGCTTTCCCTCTTGCACATTCCCGCAGGCTAGCCCTTCTTCCTCCCCCGAGTTTTTTTGCCCCATGTAACGCCAAAGGTTTCTCGCGGCCCTTTTATCAAATTTAAAAGCACACTTGTTCACCCGAAGTTTCCCCCAAATTCGAAATTCGTTTTAGAAACCCGAAGTTTCCTGAAAATTTTTAAAAGAATTTCCCCTTCTTAGAAACGATTTGCCCCATCTCTAATTGTTAAACCTTTTTATCCTGCCCTAATTTGTTTTAAAAAGCTTAACTGCCCAAAAACTTTTCAATTTTAATTTGGGGGAAAAAAACTGGTGGGTGTTTTAAAGGGGAAAATTTACCTCTTAAGTAAATTTTAGGTGGGCAAAGTTTCCCGTCCTTTTAAAGTGACCTTAATTAATGTGTTTTAGGGTGTTAATTAAGAAATTTTGGGAAAAAATGATCACTGGGATACTTTTAGTTTGTGTTTTTTCTCAGTGTTTAACCTTAAATTTTTTTTGGATTTTTTATCATTTTATTACTAAGTTTATTAAATAAAGTTTTATATATTTTTTTTGTAATAATTTTTAAAAAGGAATTATGTATTATATGTGTGTATTTTGCTAATTAGTTAATGTTAATTGGTCCTTTGTAGTGATAGGTGTTCCCCACTTTTTATAAAAATGTAATTAACCCTGCAAGCAAGCCCCCCCTTTAAAGGGAAAATTTTTCCCTTTAAAAATTCAGCAAATGGAAATCTTCATACAATGTGGTATTAAAGCATGACGCACAGTACAAAGTTATATACATTTGATTTTATGACAGTCACTTTCATGTAAATAAATTTTTATAGTGGATAAGCAAAATAAAATGTTTGCTTTTTAAATTTTTTTCCCTTTTAAATTTTTTTTAGTTTGCAAACGTCCCCGTTTTTTTGGGTTTTTTTAAGTGAATACAGGTTTTAAAACCCCCCATGAAACAACCACCTAAAGCTACTTTTATAAGTGGTCTTCTGCAGGCATTGTCTTCTAAAAAAGGTGGACTTTTGTAGAAGGTTCACTATTTATTTTCTTATTTTATTGAAAATTTGTGGAAGAATCACATTTTGTTTGGATTAATGAAGATAATTACAAAACTTTTTTCACCCGATAATGAAAAATTTTTGCCCTTAAGCCCTAAAGTAAGATTTTGAGCCCCTCCATAGCCCATAAATATAAGACTGGAACCCACAGAAAAAAAGAGTTTGAGACTTTTATAGCTTTAAAAAGGGTTCTGGGCGCATGCAATCTTACAGCAAAACCATATCATCTATCTTACTAAAATTAAATCAATATAATCTGTATGGGTATAGAGCAATCTAAAAATATTGTTAAGTCATATTTTCATTTGTTTTTATTTTTTAGTTGCCCGTTTAAATTGGGAAATTTCAAAAAAAAATTTCCCTTTTAGCACTGAGAGACATATGAATCACAATGCGATCCAAAAACATTTAAGCAGTTTAAAAGTAGCAGTATCGTAAAAATTTTGTGGTTTTTTTTACGTATGCTCCATTTTTCTGCCTCCCCTTGGGGTATTGCAGTTTTTGAACATTAAACTGCTATAATAATGTCAAAATTAATTTTAAGGGACCCTTTTTGTTTCGTTTATATGTAATGGACAAAATTTGTATCTTTGTAAATGACATAAGGACAAACTTTAAGTGAAAGTATTTTCTTTTAAAATTTACATGTAAAATTACAAGTACGATATAAAAATTAACAAAAATAGAAGCCCTGTTTTTATATTTTAAAAACCCAAATTTGGGTTTTTTTTCCCTGTTCCTACTTTTTTCTTTTTATACACGTGAAACACATTTCACTACCAGAACTGCTTCAGTTCTTGATTTGCTTCAAATGTAGGTTCACCGTTAGTAAACCTTTAATTGTATATTTTGTCATTGCATTATCATTGATTCCTTAACATTCATGTATTATCAGCATTGCTCCCTTTATAAGAAATCCAATATTAGATTAGGACAGAGGCGGAGAAATTAAATTTATAGCAACCTGTATTCCTCCTATGACGCAGAAGGAAAGGGCTTTTATAGTGGCAATCTATGTCTGCTGACAGGCTGATAAGGAGCTATGGGGAATTTGATTTTCCCAAGGCTTTCCTGCACTATTATTACTCAGGTCATAAAGAGTTTGATTCTGATAATAAAAGTATGTTACATATTTGTAGAAAATGTAATTTCACAATATGATACAAGCATAGGTATCTTTATGGCTCACCAAAGGAAAGAATCTTGCTTAAAAATAGTAGTATATGTCTCCTAAACTTATATACATATGTATTTCTATCTATTTATCTATCTAAATAAACAGATATATGTATATTTATATATGTATAAAATATTGAATTAGTCACTGAGTTAGACATTCGCATTATTGTTTGATGTATTATAGAACCATTAGCCTTGACCTGTTATATGTCCTTGTAAAGTTATATTATCAACTCCTGAATTTGGCTCTTTTAAATAAAATCATCTTTCTACAGGATATTTCATGTAATTAAAACTTCATTTTTTACTTGTTTTTAATACGTTTGGATTAGCAAGGATAAATCAAGTGTTTGTCACACAACTACAGGTTTATAAATTAAACTATTACTTTTAAAATATACAAATAGTTTAGAAGTAAGACTGATTTGCCTATGGCCAACTTAAAAAAAAAAAAACCTCTAATACAGGTGCATTTATGGGTCTGTGCTAAAGACACAGATCTGATCAGCCAAACTACTGAAAAAGCATCACGTGGTCCAGTTGATCATACCAATGGTCAGGCCGAGACTTGCAAATGCAATGTGAATACAGAAACGCCGATGTATTATGCTTATATGAAATTGGTTTGGAAAATCTATTTTCTAATACCTTGTTATAAATTAACAATGGGGGTCCTTCATAAGGGACCACTGTAAATTAGCCAGAATGAAGACAACTACAGAGAATGTCTCTCCCTCTGGAGGATCATATGCATCCAAACACTACATTAACAGCCCATTGATTTTAATGGACACCACTTAATGCTTTATATTCCCCACAGGAACTGAGTACTTGTCTGGCTTCCCTACATTTTACAGCTGATTAATGGAGGCCTTAGCATTGGGATTACTCAAGATCACCTTATTGTCAGGTGGCTCTTAAACCGAAAAAGTTACAACCCATTAAAATTGGTAAAACACAAATTTTAGATTTAAAGTGTAGCAACAATTTAAAATTCTAACAAGAACATTTGCTGGTTATCTTTCAATGTAATAGTTGAGGATTTAGAAGAAATTCTTATTTTCTTATGGATAGTGTTTCTGAACTTGTACATATTTGCACATTTTACAATATATTTCATTTTAGCTAAGTTTAGTCAGTTATTACAGAATCATTTTGCAAACTATTTTCCTGCACCTGGCTCACAACTGGCTCAGGTAGCATGTATTTTGTAGTAATTAAATTACCATAAAAGTCTAATCAATGTCTTTGCTGTCAACACATGTACAGTATAAGCACCTGTATAATGCATGGCGCTGCTTTTACAGAAGTAGAAAATTTTAATTTGTATTTCATTTGTATTTTTAAGCACTATGGCTTTCATATTAAAAGGTTTTCTTTTTATTTGATCAAACCTAATACGAACAATAAAATCCAAAAGGTAAAAATTATTAATGTTGGGAAAATAGCAAAAAAAAAAGGGAAAAAAAATTTTAAAAATTTTGAAAGGACAAAAAACAAAATAGTAACAATGTAATACTGTATAGCCTTCAAGTCAGGGATGGGGAAACCACTACAATTGGTACATGCACTATGAACCCAGGGCCCAAAAGGGGGAAATGTCAATAAAAGGGACTGGGGGAAAATCCCCCAAAAACAGCAAGTACGAAAAAATTTGATTCACTTTTTAAAAAAATTGGAAGGGAAAGGGGAGATTCAAAGGGGAGAGAAGGGAGAGACCATGGATGATGTGTAGGATGAAAAAGGCAATTGCTGGTCCCACTAAATTTCGTGGACATCAATGAGTTCTGACAAGGTTAGAGAAAATACTCCATGAGGAGCCTTAATCAAGAAGCAGAATTACACCCATAATATAAGTGTGGGAGGGTTTAAAAAAATTAAAAAATGGGGAAAATTGAACCTGGTTATTTTAAATTTTTTAACCCGGCAACTAATTTTTCCCTATTTTCTTTTGGGCCCACTCGCCCCTACCCTTCCGCTAAAGGGGGCGATCCCGGGTACGAATTTTTTTTTTGGGGGTGGTAAAGGGGGGGTAAATGTTTTTTGTATTACATTTGGGGTGGTTTCAGCAGATGGGGACATAAACCCCCTAACTTCCAACCCATTTATTTTAAAGTAAATAGAAAGACCCCTCAATAATTAAACATTTTAAAATAATAAAAAAAAAATAAACCATAGAAAAGGTAACGTGGGTTTGGTTATGCAAAATGCAAACACAAAAAAAAGGGCTGCATTTAAAAACTGTCCCTAAAAATGTCCTTTCTGTTTGGCCATTTTTTGGAAAACGATGTTGTTTTTAAAAATGGGACCCATGCTGGAACTTACCTTTTAGTCCCTCATAGATAGAGTCAAACCCCGAAAAAAGAAAGGAGGTAAACAGGGGGGCGTACATTTAAAATCTCAAATTATTTCAGTTTAAGTGTACCCGAAACGAACCGGGTTTTTCATT
>JAODAL010071415.1:0-15534 GCA_025379985.1 Phyllomedusa bahiana
ACCATTCCATAAAACCCATTCAGTAAGAAGTAAATGTATAGTTCCGAGTGTCTGGTGTTTTCAATTGCACCAACAAACGGGCCCCCCAAAACACCAGGCTAATACTTAAAGGGGCCCACGGGGGGTGTTAATATTTCAGCCATGCTAACCTACCCTATTGACAATTGTTGAGGGGTTCAGCACTCCACTCTAGCAACTGTAATGACAAAAAATGTGGTCAGTGTAACCAGGGCCAGACTGGGAATAAAGAACAGCCCTAACACAAAACTCACAACAGCCCACTGACAATATCTGCTTCCAAATTTCCCATGGTCACGCACCTTACCACTTTCTAAAATAAACAACACTCTAACCATGAGCAAGAAAGAAAAAGTGATGCAGAGAAACCGCTAATCACAGGGTCAGGGAAAGCTGTGCGCTTGTTTTACAATCAGGGACAGCTGTACAATGCCACTATACAAGTCCCGATGTAACCTACAATACCAACATACACAGAGTACATAGTGGTCAGACAACGTCTCGGGTCACATCACATGTCAGTGACTACAGCACTGATCCAACATGGAAGTAAAACAACCTCTGACATCAGGGACTCACAGGAGACGTCATCTCTTATGGGAGTTGTTATCTTCTCCTTTTCTTCTCCATCTGGCCCAAAGCTCCATGAAGTCTTCTCTGATGAGCTGTTCTCTTCCCTTTTTTTCTCCATCTGGCACAAAATGCAATGACATCTTCTCCCGGCCAATAGTTGTCCCTGTAGAATTTACCATTAGGGATGAGCGATATTATCAGCAAAAGTTGAAAATGGCACGGTTTTTAGGCTTATCGGAAATTTCCGATCACGCGATAGTTTAGGTGACAAACAGAGAATCTATTACTATCGCGCATTTTCAGCGTTTCATGGCATTTTGGGGCCAGCAAATCAGCTCCGAGGATAGGGGGGGTGAGGAGGATGTACAACGTCACCACTTTGAGGTGTATGGATCTCATTGGCTGCCCAAAAATCACATTTACCTCGTTTTATCTATGCAACTGCATTTTCCCGTTTTTAGCTCATACTCTGTCTATCACACTTCACAGCAGGACGTGTCTCCTCTGCGTTTTTAAACCAATAGCTGTTTTAAACAGCTCTGATAGATAGTCTCTTCTTTAAAACAAGAAACCTCCATTTTACCTACAGCTTAGAATAGAGTTAGATTAGAGAATTTCATTTTCTTATTTGTTAGAGAAATTTTTAAAGGTATTACTGGTGTGTGCAGCTGGGGGGGGGGGGAGGGGTAGCGGTGCGGGGGGAGGGGGGGCGGGAGGAGAGGATTTGAAAGGAAGATATTTTGCAGCCCATTTGTTCTGTGATCTTCATTGAAAAAGAATTTTTTTTACCATTTTTTTTGGCCAGCAGCCCTCTGTAGGGTTGAAATTTGTCCCTTTTTTTTTGTTCTTTGCAACACTGCATGTCAGTGTTCCCAAAAACCCGGGCCATAATTATCCCTATAACTTTTAAATAGTTTTATTGAAGTCCAAAGGGCTTTTTGGGTGCAAAGATTCAGTTGTACGTATTGTGTTTATACATATTTGATAGAAAATTTCGCCTGTAGTCGTGGTGGGGAAAGGCCGCCATTTTAAATCCATATAAACTTTAAATATCTTTTTGCAGTCCGTGCGTCTGTTTGGGCGATAGGTTTGTTTTTCCAAATTGTGTTAAAAATAATTTGATAGAAAATTATCCCCTGTTTCATGGTGCGAAGGCCGATATTAACCCATATAACTTTTTAAATTTTATTTCACTCAGTCGTCTCAGTTTGGCGCTAATCATGCTTTGTACGATGTTTTTTAAAAACTTTCAACTGCTGGGCCCCCTACGGGGGCATTTTTAATTCTGACGAAGGAGAACACTGTTGATTTTGTTTTAGGGTTTTCCCACCAGACCGTTTCCGGATATTTGATAGAAACAATTTGTTTCTAACCCTGTTGGTGGTGGAAATTAGAGGAATTTAAGAAAGCTGTGTTTTCCCGTCTTTCAATAAGAGGCTTCAAAAACCTTTTCCTACCTTTTAAAAAATTTTTTATCTTTTTAAAAATGGGGAATGCAGGCGGGTAAGCGAGCAAAGGGTGTGTAGGAATGGAGGTAGAGGTCCAGAAAAGGTGCTCCTTCCAGTGCTGGCAAACACGCAAGCCAGGGTCTGGGGTTTTAGGTGCCCGGCCTTCATCGATGGTGGGTCCCCTGTGAGTTCCATAACGAACAGCGTTCCCAATCTGTTCTTCAGGGGTTTTTAATGCAACCTTCATCCACATTTCCCCTCCTGTCCTCCCACACAGCCACAAAGTCGTCTCATCAGATCCGCCCAAACATGAAGCAAAGGCGCCCAAAATGTAAACTCATGACCCACCACTGTGGAAAAAACCATTTTCTGAAGACGTCTTTGAGAAAAAATGCGGTTGGGGTAAAAGGCTTTTCAAAAGATCAAGGGGCCAAAAAGGGATGATTTTGTCTGCTGTGACCCCCAATCCATGCCATCAGAGGAGAAAAAGGGAAGCCGGTCAATCTGCAAAAAACCCGGGGGGCGCCCGGCAACCCCTTGCAGGCTTGTTGCTTGAGACCCGCAGCTCCAGATGCAGAATGTGGGACGAGGAAGGGTCTCCTGTGTTGTTGATGATGATGATGATGACGACATTGCAGACCCAAGTGATTTTTTCAGCAGAATTTGCTTGCGAGCGTTCATCACTGTACAGGAGGAAGACGTGGGGTAGGTCGTAGGGTCCCGGTCAAAAAGGGAGAGGGCGGTTTTGAAAAAAATTCTCTGAGATTATCCGCCCAATGATCGCGGAAAAACCGCCCCCTGGGCTTATCCCCATCGAAAAGGTCCAGGACCTCTAAAGGGCTGGGCCTTTTTCATCAATTCTTTTCACCCAAAGTGATGCATTCCCACCTTTTCCGTAAACCATTGTAGAGGGAAGAATTTTAGGTTTTTAACCCCCAACAACAGTCTAGTCACCCCAGCGAATGCATGGTTGAAAGGAGGGAACATTGGCAAAAAAAAGGTCAAAACCGACCCGGGGCTTCCAACCCTGTCACCCCCTTGTCTCCGCCCCTCCTCCCCTCGCCACTTCCAAAACCCAACCCTTCCTTAGTGCCCATTCTTCAGCATCTGATCGGGATCAGCCTCGTTTTGCCTCCACCTTTGCCCGAGTACCCCCAAAACCCACCAGGACCGCCTCCCTTTCCTTCCCCTTTTTTGCCCTGCACCCCCTTTACGCACCCCGTCTAGCACCCCCCTTCTGTCTACGGGTTTTGGGGGAAAAACATTTTTCCCCCAAAACCCATTCCAAAGCCAAAAGCCTGAAGTCGCATTGCCAGGTTTTGGCCTTGGAAAAAGTTGCCTTTTTTCCATCTGGTGTCCAGATGGGTTCCGCCAGTCTGGGCCCCCTTTCCTGCCCCCAATACCAGGTGCCGACAGGCATTTATTTTCCAGAAAAGCCTCCCCCGCCCTGGCCAGCCACGTGTCATCTAAAACCAAGCGGTTGTCTGCATTGTGTCTGGCAAAATCCATCTACCCCCGTACATGGACTAGTACAAAGGCAAGGGCGCTATATCTGTGACAGTCATGGGTGAGCTGGGGGGATGTCTTGGTGGGCGGTGGCTCTCAGGTCAGTCACGCTCTTCAAAACCCCAGGGGTTGTGCAGGGTTCTTTCCACCAAGGTCCACTGGTAGCATCACGTGCCCCGAGAAACCAGGGGGGTGTAAAGAATTTTTCTTTGGGGCCACAACACACAGGTCAGGAATGTGGACGGCTTTTCGCAACGGACCGAGCAGTGGGTGAAAGAAAACCTTTTGCTCGGCAAAATGGTGTGCGATAACGGTCGAAATCTCCGGGCCGCCTTAAGATCAGTAGGGGGGGCCTCCCGCCGGCAACGTCATGAACCTCGCGTCCAAAATTTCTAAAGAGCACACGGTCTGGATGCCTGTGAGGAAGGTCGAGGGCTGATCACACTTCCCCCGTTCGCACCTTTTCTTTGTCCCCGGGTGGCTGCGTTACAGGTCAGTCGGCCCCCCGTACGTTCATTGTTGAATTGGGAACATGTGGAATTCCCACCTCCACATGCTCCAGCATTGTGGCAGCAGCGAATGCCCTTACCAGACGAAGTGCACTGTCCCCACAAGCACGGGGCGACCCGGGGTGTTGAGCCACCGTGTGGAGGAGGTGAAAGAGCTCTGCACCATCCTTGTGGTTTTTAAGAAGCCACCAAAATGGTCATGCGGCAATGCCCCTTTTCAGCATGGCACTTTGGTGATCTTAGTTCTGGAACAATTGTTTGGGCACTTGAAACACAAGTCCCATCCGATGGAAGAGGAATGGCAAGATTGGACACAGAGCCTTTTTTTCTCCATCGAATCCAGAGGGGGCCCGGGCATTTACAACTTTAAAAAGTCTGCATTAGGCAGTGGTTGGGTTCCAGGGCTAGTGCAAGGCGGCCTCAGCTTCGGGTACAGATCTGAGGGCAAGTCCCGGGCTGTGTTGAAAAATGGGCGGGGGGAAACGGAGAAGGGGGGACAGGGATTCCCGGACACCCAAAGTACCGAGTCCCTCCTTGGAAAGAGGTTGGCACGAATTTGGGGGGGAGGGGGAAAAAGAGGAAGAGCGTTTTCTAGGCCCCTCGACCCAGAGCTTTTGGAAATCAAGATCCATCTCTCACTGGTGCTTGGATCTCCATTTCCTCCAAATATCCCCGCTTAAGCTCAAAATGAACAACAGTTTTTGGGGGCCCCCCTCCCGATCCCCGGGGACAAAGCAAAAAAATCAGACTTTCCTTCCCCCACCCCAAAAAAGAGAGTAAAATGTAGGAATTGGAGGGATGCTGATTGATCAAGGAGACTTTCTGTTGGTCTGCTTTACGTTTTAAAAGAAGTGGAAAAAGTAGCAAAGACAGCAGTAGGGGCCCTCGCTCGCCACGCCTGAGGTGTTGTCCTTCCCAGAGCCTGCGTCATATCTGAGGGGACCTTAGCACAGCTGGGGGGTCATTACAGGACAACGCAGGGCTTTCCACGTTTATGGGATTTTTTACTTTCTCAAGTGAATCAGGATGGATTTGTGATGTTGTGGCCCCAATTGCCGAGGTCCCCGATTAGTTCCCGGTCTACTTCACATTCCTTTCCCAAAAAAATGGTCCCTTAAATTTTTTTTTTTTTTAAATGAAAATTTCTTATTGCAATTTTTATTCTCATTTTCCCAAAAAGGTCATTTTGTGGTTTTGGGGTGAGGTGACTTTTAAAGAAAATTGTAAAAGTTTATGAAAAAAACTTTTTCCTTTTATTTCCCTTTTTAAAATTTTTTCGCATGTCAATGGTTTTGGGGTCATGGTGCTGTGGACAGCTAAAATCAAGGTCCTTTGGAACAGAAATGTGGTTTTAAAAGTGGCTTTCTCCATCACAATTTTTAACAGGGCTGAAAAGTCATTTTTTTAATTGGGTCATGGCTGTGAAAACAGCTATAAAAGGTTTTTTTTAAAAATCTGGTTTCTAACAGACTTTGTTTTCACAATTGAAAACATTTGGAAAAAGGGTCATGTTTTAAATTTTTGGGGGGTATTTGGGGAAATACAGTATCCTAAGGTCCTATTAAAAAAATAGGTTTTAACAGACATTTGTTTCTTACAATTGTCAAGAGTGGCCCAAAGGTATGTTTTAAATTTTTTTGGGGCTGTTGCTGTGAAATATAGCTTTAACAGGCCCTATTATAAAAAATGGGGTTTTTAAACAGCATTTGTTTTCAAAATTTGTCAAGTTTGGCCAAAGGGTCATGTTTTGTTTTTTGGGGGCATGGTGCTGTAAATACAGTATATACAGGTCATTTAAAAAATTATTTTTTTAACAGACTTTGTTCTTCAAATTGTCAACAGTGGTGAAGGGAGTTTTGAATTTTATGGGGCGGGGGTTGTCAAAAACAGGAATAGGTAGGAAATTTTAATGGAAACATAATGAAAAAATGATTTTTTTTTGCAAGATTTTAACAATAGAAATCCCTTTGTGAACAACCAATTTAATTTCAATTAAAAAGAGAAACAAAGCGTGGTGGGGTTCCATCCTATTTTAAAAATTTGTTTTCTAGAAATTAAAAACTAAAAAACTTCATGACAAAAAAAGCTGTTTTCGTTGCTGCGTCATAAGGGTTTTTGCCATGTTAAAAGTGACGGATTCCAGTTTCTTCACGCACCCCTTAATGGGCCCCGCTAGCGGGAAACCGCGTGCTAAAGTGACGAACCCAGCCTGGCTCTCATGCACCCACTGTAATGGGCCCTGCTAGCTGAAAATGGCTTTAAAGATGAAAAACACCCCGCTGGTTCCCCCAACCACTGTAACTCCAGCTCTGCTAGCTGAACCTGCGTGTTTTTTAGATGACGAAAACCAACCCTGGGGTTTCCCCCACCCCCTGTAACTCCGGGGCCCCGCTAGCTGAACTGCGTGATCCACGTTACAGCCTCACCTGCCCTTTATCAGTAATTTTTTCAACCATTGACAGTAGAATCAAAATTTTTGATGGCCTTTACCTAATGGGGACATCTTTTCGTTTGCTTCCTTTAATGTACGGTGGAACATGCCCCCAGTAGAATGGCAAATAGCTCTGCAGCGTATTGGAAAAATAGTTGTTTTTAAATGTAGTTTATTTCTTTTGGAAATTTTTTGTGGGGTCCATAAAACCCTGTAAGGGTTTTTGGGTCATGCTCGTTACGGATTGGAAAATCAAAAGTCCTTTCACTAAAAAACTGCTTCAAAGATACTTTTTTCCGGCATTTTTAATCCGGGTCTGAGGTTGAGGGGCATGTGCGGCCCGGAAGGCTGTCAATGTAGTTTAAAATAAAATGGGTTCAAAGACTCCTTTTTCGGCAATTTTTAAATTGTGGGTCAGCGGGTTTTGGGTCATGCTGGGTCGGGGAAAGGGATAGTCAATTTTCAGTTCAACTAAAAAAGGTGGGTTTAAGAATCCTTTTTCCGGGAACTTTTTTAAAAGGGGTTTGAGGTTTGAGGGGTTGTGCGGTCAGGAAAGGGTGTCAATTGCAGTTCAATAAAATGGTGGTTTAAAGACTACTTTCTTCCGGGATTTTTAATCTGTGGGTCATGCGGGGGTTTGGGGGGGCTTTCTGTGGTAAGGACAGGCTAGTCAATTCCCCGTTCAACTAAAATTTAAATAAATGCCTTCTGGCACTTTTTTTAAATTTTTGGGTAATGGGTTTAAGGGTAAGCTGGGGGACAAGAAGGGGTGTGAATAGTTGTCAGTTTTTTTCTGTGATTTGTTGCCTAATTGTTTGCCTAAGTTAGCACTATCCATTTGTGTTGTGGATGTTAATTCCCCGCTTTCCCCTTTTGGGTGTAAGAAAGAAGTGTTTTTTCCTCTCCCCTAGACTTTAAAGGTCATCGGGTAATCGTTATCGACTATGGCATGATAGTTTTACAATATCGACTTCGATCCCGTAACATGTTACACAATTCTTCACTATTTACCCCAACAAATATTAAAAATACTCTCTTTTCCACTTCCCTTCAAATTTCCCCCCCTCTGTCCAATCCCCCTCCATAGCGCCTTAAATAGTAATAGTGCCCCCTTGGGTGCCCCCCACAGTAATTTCTCCCCCAAAAAAACCAGTAAAAGGGGGCCCCAGACAATTTTAGGGCCCCATTTGACCCAAAAATATAGGTAGGTCCCACCCCCCATATAGTAGACGGCACAGGGGTAGATGCTCCGGGTTAGGTAATTTTGCCAAAAAAATTTTGAAATTAAAAAAGTGGGGTTTAAAAGTGGTGAAAATAGTAGGCCCCCTTTAAGTACCCTATAAAATCCCCCCCTTTTGGGTAGTTAAATATTAAGCTCCCAAGTGGTAGGAAATATGGGTTTAACCCTCAAAAATGTAGGAAATATGGGCCCCCCCCTCAGAAAGTTTACAGATTAATTCTGTATGGTTTTGGTACCCTATTTTAGGTATATACTGTGGTTTCCCTTCTTAGTAGATTTAAATTTAAAATGGGTTTCCAAACAAATTTGTTGGAAGGTATTTGCCCCTCTTTTTGGTACCTATATGGGCCCTTCCCCGTAGGTAGGTATATAAGGTTCCCTCGGTAGGTGGTATATAGGGCCTCCCACAGCAGATAGGTGTATGGGGCCCCACTATGGGGCCCATTAAAAAGGGAAATTTTTATAGGCCCCCAAGTAGTTAGGTGGGTTTAAAAAAGGGCCTCTTCCAGTCTTGTTAGGTTACAGCCCCCCAAAACCCCATCATTAATTAGGTTAGGTAAAACCCCGGTTTTCCCTTTTTCCTCCTTTTAATTGGGCAAGAAAGACGGGCCTCCCCAAAAAAATTTTAAGCGGGTTTAAACAGGGCCTTTTCCCCGTAATTAGGTGGGTAGACGGGGTTTCCCCCCAAGTAATTAGGTAGGTAGAGAGGGTTTAATCCCTCTTTAAATTTGGCCCAAGGTAGATATGGCCCCCCCCCCAGTATTTAGGTGGGGTAGACAGGGCCCCTCCCCCAGAAAATTGGTTTAAGGTAGCAGGGCCCGCCCCCAAGAAATTTAAAAGCAGGAGATAGGGCCCCCTCCAGAAATTTAGTAGGGGGGCCGGGCCCTTCCTCAGTAAGTGGGTCGTAGACGGGGCCCAACCCCCAGAAATTTTAATTGGGTAAGCGGAAAAAGGGCCTTCCCCCAGTTTTTTGGCAGGGTGACGGGGCCCTTTCCTTCGTAATTAGGAAAGGTGGGAAAAGGCCTCCCCTCGTTTTGGGGCAGGTAAACAGGGTTTCCTAGTAAATTTGACAGGTGGGACGGGCCCTCACCCGAAATTAGGTAGGTAGACAAAAGCTTCCCCCCCATTTAATTAGGTAGGATAGACAGGGCCTCCTTCAGTAATAAGGCGGGTTGCAGGGTTGCCCCTCAGTAATTAATAAGTAAAAAGGGGGTTCCCCCCCCGGGAATTAGATAGGTAGCCCAAGGGGCCCCCCGAAAATTAAAAGTTTGGTTTGACAGCCCCCCCCCCCAGTTATTAGTTATATATCCCCCTTTCCATTAATTAGGCAGAAGCAGGACCCCCTATAAAAAAAAAATTTTTAAAAAAAAAAAAAAAACTACCTGTCACCTTTCCTCCCTCTTTCTTGATTTCCGGGCTTTTTGGCGCGACGTCTTCACCCCGCCTCTGGGGACTCCCACTTCTAGCGTTTTTTTTGGCTGAAACCCAATGTATGGGTTGGGGGGTCCCAGAAAGCAAGGGGCCTAGGGTTTTGGGTAAATCGAGTGGGTTTTCGGGGGCCCGGCCCCTGGCTTTTCCACCTTTGAATACGGTATTTTGGGTTTTTTCCCAGCCCAAAAAAAGCCCCAAAACGGGCCCCCCCATAACTTTTCCCTTTTCCCCTGGGGCGTGACAAAAGAACAGGATTAAATTTTACAAAGGATATAAAAAAAATTTTAAAATCTATAAAACCAAATGCCCAAAACGGGGGGGGCCCCATTGTCCGGGTGGAAAAATCAAAGCTGTTTTAACACTGTAAAAAATTTGAAAAATTTCTCAAAAGAGAACGGTTTTTTTATGAAAAACCAAATTTGCTCGGGTTTTTTTACTTTTTTCATGACTATTATGGGGGTTTCCCTTGTGTTTTGCCCTGGCTTTCCTGACTCTGCTTTTGTTAAAAAAAAAAACCCCTCCCTGCCCCCCTTTTGCCTGTCTTTCTGACCCCTTTTTTCCCCAAAAAAATTCTGGCTTTTTGACTTTTGCCCCTTTTGCCCAAAATTTTTGCTTTTTGAAAACTTTGTTGTTTACGGGGGGTACTTTTTTCAAAATTTTGCCCTGGATATTCCCACCACAAAAACTCCCCACAATTTTTGACCGGGGGCGTAACTAGTGAACCCGGGGCCCCAAATAGCAGATTTTTGGGGGACGCCCCCTTTTCCCACCCGCCCTGAGAAATTTACCGGGGCCCCTTTTTATTTAGTCATTTTGGTTATTTTGATAATAAGGAGAAATCCCTTTAAACATAAAATTTCACCTTCATATGCTCCCAAACAAATCCATTTTTCCAAAGACCAACTTTTCCCAAACCTTTCCAATAATGCTACTACATAAGAAACCTTTTTTATCCCAAACCAGAACACGCCCACAAATTACCACCACATGTAAACCTGAATAAAAAACCCCTACACTATTAATGAAAAAAGTTAGTATAAAAAGGGAACCAATTTTCCCGCCTTTTAAGTGCCCCCTATATTTGTTAGGTACCGGGTTTTTTACCCCGGGGCCTTTTTGCTTGACTTTATGAGTGTTTTCCTTGCAGTTATACCCTTGTGGACTCCCCGGGGCCCCCCAGGGGCCCCCCCCCTGATAAGTTTTCCCACTTTTGCTTTTTCTTTTCCACCCGTTTCAGCCCACCATGTTACTTCTCCCAGCCCCCCAAAAAACATTTCCCACAGGGGTGGGGGGAACAGAGGAAAAACCCCCTGGAGATTGTGTTACAGTTATGGCCTGTACCCCTCAGAATTTATATTACCCGGAAGGTAGGGCCCCCAAATTTTAAAACCTTTTGGGAGGCCCCAGGCAGGAGGTTGGTTTTGGGTCCAAGGGGAGGTAGGTAGGGGATACATTGACTCCCGGGGAGGTAGGCCCCAGAAAGGTAGGGTTGTACCTAGTATGGGAGGTAGAAAAGGCAGTCATAAGCCACGGGGAGGGAGGTACAGGTAGGTAGGGAGATTAGCATAGGTAGGGGAGTAGTTAGGCCCCCGATTGCTAAGTCTTTCCCGTACTGGAATGAGGCTTTTAGCTATTTTTTTCCCCTTTTTTTTTAAAAAATGCTTTGATGTACAGCTTTTGTTTTGAAGTTGTTACCAGCCAGGGGTACTGACTTTTTTTCCCCAGTGGGGGGCTGGGGATCTAGGTCAATTTTTTGGGGTTTTATTAGAAAATTACCCAAAATCAGTTGTGGTTTTATAAAAAGAGGGGTTGGAAAAAGGTTTTTTCTGTTGTTGTTATGTCTAACTGTGCTAAATTTTGCAGAAAACATTAAAAAATTTTTGATCCCCCTGCTGGGGCAGCCTTTTACTGTGTTATAACATGTAAAGGCAAAATTACTGGAAAAACCCCCGTTTAAAAAAGCAAAACCCCCCAATGGTCACTGAAATTAAACTTGAAACTGTCAAAATTAATAATTCATTTAAATTTACTGATAAAAAAAACGAAAGAAATACAGACATTTCATTAAAATTGTTTTTTTCAAATGGGAAAAAAAAAAAAAAAGAAATAATGGAAAAAAGCCCGGGCAAAAAAAAAATTTTAATCCCCTTTCAAAAGATTGAAAATAATTTTTAAATAAAGGGACAAGTTAAACTAAGGGGGGGTCTTATTTAAATTTTCTTTACAGCAAATTAAACTTCAAAAAATTGTACTTGGTTGCCTTTTTTAAAAAGGGCCAAAAAAAAGTCAATGGGACTGTTTGGTATTTTGGTGTGAACCCCGCTGGAAAAAATGGACCAAAAAGGGAAACTAAGGAGAGAGTTGTTTTGAGAGATTTTTTAAAAAAAAAATTTTTAGAAAAAGATGTTTTAAAAGGTTTAAAAGGGGATTAAAAACTATCTCCAAAAATCTTGATGTTCCTGTTACTACCCTTGCATATATTATTCAGAAAATTTGAGGTCTATGGGGTTGTAGTAACCTCCCGAAGTGGTCCCCAAGAGGAAAATTTATGACCCAAATTGAAAAGATGGATAATAGGGAAAGATAACTTTTGTTGAGCGATTATTATCGACAAAGGGTTTAAATTTTGGCATTTGGGTTTTTTTGTTGATCGGAAATTTTTTTGATCACGCCCATAATTTAGGTTAAAATCTGTGCATTAAAACTATTAATATCGCCCATTTTCGGCGTTCCCGTCATTTTGGCGGCCCGAAATCAGTTAGAGAATTTGAGCAGGGTGAGGGGTGTGTGTGCACGCTTAGATGGGTTTTGTATGGTTTGGGTTTGCTGGAAAAAAAAACATGACCTTGTTTTTTTAGAACCCCCTTTCCTGTTAATGATCAGTGTGTGTCAGTTCTAAAAGGGATTTTGGATGTGCGACGGGGTCTCTGTTTTCCCCCAAACCGGGAAAACCCTCGGGAAAATTATTCTATTTTTTCCCACAGAGACGCTATACTTTTAGCTGTGAACCTTAAAAACTTGGGGTAGATCGGAGATTTGCGGGTTTTTAGGTAGTTAGGGGGAAAATTTTTAAAGGAGAAATTACCGGGGGAAAAAAAAAATTTTTCCCCACGGGGTGAGGGGGGGGGTGGGGGGGGGGGGGGGGGGGGGCGGGGGGTCCCGCGGGTGAAAAAAGGGCCCAAGTTTCTTAAAAGGAAAAGGGGTATTTTTGAACCCAAAATTAGTTTTGGACATTGCTTTGCAATAGTTTTTAATTTTTAACGGGTTTTCTTTTTTGAAATATTACTTGGGGGGGGGGGCAGCCGGGAATTTATATTAGGTTTACAAAATCTTTTCTAGTAACTGCGGTTTTTTTTGTTAGATGCAAAACTCCCATTTTTATTTTTCAGTTTTACATTTCGTTAGGTGTTTTTTTTTCACTTTTGGTCAGTAAAGTTTTGGGGTTGGGATAGAGGACCTTGCACTTAAAATTTGAATCCACCCAATTTTTTTAGTCACCACGGGGTGTTTTGATGGGTTTCCCAAAAATCCCTTTTATAACCCTTTATACTTTTTAAAGATACGTGTTTTTTAAATTTTTGGGTTTCAGTAAAGTTTTGGGTTGATAAAAAGGTCCCTTTGCATTTAAAAAATTTGGTTTTCCAGCAATTTTTTTAGTACCACGGTGTTTTGATAGGTCCCAAAAAATTCCTTTTTTATTACCCGGGTATACATTTCAGTACGTTTTTTTTTTTCATTTTGGGCCCACGGGCCCCGCTTTTTTTCTTTTAAAAGCCAATTTGAAATTTTAAATTGAACCCAAAAAATTTTTTTGTAGTCACAAAGGTGTTTGATAGGGGGCCAAAAATACCGTTTTTTTCCCCCTTTTTTAAATTTCAGATAGGTGTTTTTTTCATTTTGGTCGTAAAGTTTTGTTGATAGGGGGTCCCTTGCACTTTTTAAAATTTTAACCCAGCAATTTTGTGTCACCACAGGGGGTTTTTGGGATAGGTGTTTAAAAATACCTTTTTTTAAATCTAACATTTCAGATAGGTTTTTTTTTTTCCCCTTTTTGGGTTTCAGTCAAGCTTTTTTTTGTTTAGGGGTCCCTTGCACAAAATTTTGGGAACCCAGCAATTTTGTAGTCACCCAGGTGTATTGATGGGTGCCAAAATTTACCTTTTATTGTCCGTATACATTTCAAATATGTTTTTTTTCCATTTTTTGGGTCAGCCCAACCTTTTTTTGATAGGGTTTCCTTGCATTTTTAAATTTTGAATCCAGCAATTTTGAAAGTCCCCACGGGTGTATTTTTAGGTCCCCAAAAATAATTTTTTTATCTTTTATAATTTCGTAGGTGTTTTTTTTACTTTTGGTCTTTTAAAGCTTTGTTGTAGGGTCCCTTTTGAAATTTAAATTTAAATTTCCAGAAATTTTTTTTGTCCCCACCAGGTGTATTTTAGGGGGCCAAAAAAAACCTTTTTATTATCTGTATAAATTTCAGATGGGTTTTTTTTTTTTCACTTTTGGTCGTCAAGCTTTGTTAAAGGGGTTTTACCTTGCATTTAAAATTTAAATTCCAGAATTTTGTAGCACCCGGGCGTATTGAAGGTCCCAAAAAAATACCTTTTATTACCCGTTTATACTTTTCCCAGATACGGGTTTTTTCATTTTTGGTCAGTCAAGCTTTGTTGAAAGGGGTTCCCTTGCATTTAAAAATTTAAATTTCCCAGCAATTTTTTTTTTGATTTGGGGGGATTTGAGAATAGCTGTGTTTTCCCGGTTTTTAAAAAAGGGAAATTTCCCAAAAAACTCTTCCATACCTTTCAAATTTTTATCTTTCGGGAACATGGAGCGAAATTCAGGTGGAAAGGCAAAGAAAAAAGGGGGGGGTTTAGGACATGGGGGGTTTGGGGTTCGAGAGAAAATGTCTTTTCCAGTGCTGGGGGACATCACGCATGCCAGGGATCGTGGGGTTCGGGGGCCCACCCGGCCCAAAATCATCCCCTGGATCGGGGCCCCTTGTGAATAAAAAGTAGGTGAACGCTCGCCAATTGTTTTCAGTGGTTTTTTTGAAACCCTGCATCTAGCAGTTTTTTTTACCCCCTTTCCCCCCAGTCAGGGCCAAACAAATGTCGTCATCGGGGCCATCTTCAGAACCTGTCCAAAATGAAGCGAAGGCGGGCCCAAATTTTCAACTGGTGTACCCACCACTTGGAAAATTTCCATTTTCGGGGAAGCCTCTTTGATGACAAAATGGGGTTTTGGGGTAGAAGGCATTTTTAAAAAGACAAGGGCCAAAGAGGATGATTTTGTTGCTCTGACGCCCATTCCCTGATGCCATCACAGGAGGAAAAGGAAGCCGGGGCAATCGGCAAAAATTCCCCCGGGGGGTCGGAATGCCTTTTCAGTACCTCTTGCTTTTTTGCCCGCAAAATCCTGGATGCAGAATGTCAGGACAACGAAAGCACCTGGGGTTTATGATGATTTATGACGAAATTGCGGATTTCCCAAGTGGGTCTTTTCAGCGAATTTGCTTTGCGGGGGTGCCTTCTTTATGGACGGGAGAAAGACGATGAAGGTAGTTGGGGCAATGGGTCCCGCCCCAAAAAAAGGGAAAAGGGGGTCGCAGAAGTTCCCCTGATATGATTCGCCCGGCCCGGTTTAGCGGAAAAACCCCCTCCTTGCTTATCGCCAGGGGGCCTCTTAAAACCCTTGGGCCAGGTAAGGGCCCCCAAAGAGGGGTCAGTGAAAACCCCCCAAGGTTCGCTTCCCCGGTTTACTTAAAAAAAAAACAGAGGGGGGCTGATCTTGTTTTCCCGTCCTTTCCTGCGCGGGGGGAGTAACTCATGAGCGGGGAGTGAGAGCGGCCGCAGGGGATTTTCCCCCCCCCTGTTCCCCTCTCCTCCCCCCCCGGGGAAGTGTAAAAGCTCAGTCCTCCCTTTCCCCCTCCACAAAAAGACGTCCCCCAGCTCCCCCCTCCCGGCCCGTTTCTCAGTCACTTCGCTGGTTTGGGTGGGGGTCAGTTTCTTCATCAAGCTGCGCCCTAATCTGGGGGCCCCGGGTAAAATCCCTCAGTCCAGGAAGGTACGGGGTCCCCTAGGGGCAGGTTTACACGGTTTAGGATGGGCTGATCACTTGAAATTAATTTGTATAACAAAACAGGTGTAATAGAATTTCCCGGCCTCCCCCCCCCCCCAGCAACTCATAAGGGTTTTACAGACGCTGGGTTTTCCAGGGGGGACGGTAGTGGGCTATATGGTGTAAGATTTAAAAAATTTTAGCATGCGGTCAGCCCTCCCGTGCCCCCTTAGATGCCACGCTGCTGCAACAAAACAGAAAAGGTATTACCCCTTTTTACAAAAACCTAAGATTTGGGAAATTTTAAAAAAATAAAAA
>JAODAL010071416.1:0-15534 GCA_025379985.1 Phyllomedusa bahiana
GAAAAAAAAGTGTACAGAAAGCCCACAACTCAATGCAACGCGGCAAAGAGCGCAGTGACTTGTATGAGCACAACCACTGGACGTAGGTAAGAAAGCGACGCTCTGCAAACTCACAGCAGAAGTGCGAATGCAGCTCTGAGAATGACTGGGAAAAAAAGCACTATGTAATGGCAGCTTTGGAGGTGACTGGAGCATAAGAAGGACAGTTACTGCAGCTCTGGATGTGATTGGAGTGTAACACATAATGTAACAGCACAATAGTCACTGCATCTCTGGAGGAGACTGGAGCATAAGAAGAATAGTTGCTGCAGCACTGGATGTGATTGGAGTGTAAGACATGATGTAACAGCACAATAGTGACTGCAGCTCTGGAGGTGACTGGAGCATAAGAAGAATAGTTACTGCAGCTCTGGATGTGATTGAAGTGTAACACATGATGTAACAACACAATAGTGACTGCAGCTCTGGATGTGACTGGAGGATAAGACATGATGTAACAGTGGAATAGTGACTGCAGCTCTGGATGTGACTGGAGTATAAGACACAATGTAATAGCAATTGTAACTGCAGCTTTGGATATGATGGGAGAATAAGAAAAAATATATCAGCAATAGTGACTACAGCTCTAGGTGTGACTAGAGTATAAAACATATTCTAACAGCGAATGTGAATGCAGCTTTGTATATGACTGGAGTATAAGACATAATGTAACACCACAACAGTGACTGCAGCTCTGGATGTGACTGGACATAATATAACAGCTGTATAGTTACTGCAGCTATGGATGTGACTGGAATATAAGACACAATGTAACAGCTGTATAGAGACTGCAGCACTGGATCTGACTGGACATAATATAACAGCAGAATAGTGAGTGCGGCTTTGGATGTGATTGGAGTATAAGATATGATGTAACAGCTGTATAGCGACTGCAGCTCTGGATATGACTGGAGTATAAGACCTGATGTAACAGCTGTATAGTGACTGCAGCTCTGGATGTGACTGGAGTATAATACACAATGTAATAGCAATTGTGACTGCAGCTTTGGATATGACAGGTGCATACGAAATAATATAAAAGCAATAGTGACTACAGCTCTGGGTGTGACTAGAGCATAAAACATAATCTAACAGCGACTGTATCTGACTGGTCAATAAGACACTAGAGCTGTAACTGAGGATTAGTGAAAGATCAGCAGACGACTGACACAATTCCTCAGTGCTCTATGAACACTACATCTCCAGCAATGCTTGGCAGCGGAGCTTATGAGAATACATTAATATCCCTGGAGTCCTGGAAGAAATACATTGTCCTGTATCCTGTAGAGACACAGAGGGGGCACTTTACATAAGAGGCCGAGCTGCTGGGGAGATAAATAGCCGAAATCCGTCCTCCCCGCAGCGTCCATCAGATTGTGTGTGAAGTCATTAAATGATGATATTTTTGCAGTGTTTACCCCACTGCCATTTTGGACGCGCGCCATGCTTCTCCGCAGGGGAGAGGTCGCCGGAGTCACGCTGGAATTTTATTTTTATGTAATAGAATCTTATAAAGCTGCAATATTCCCAGGAAATCCAAAATTCTCTGCAGGAAATTGTAGCAATTAGGTCACGTGGAAAACGGCGACCATGAGGAAAGTGGGGAATCCTGCTGCATCTGCCCCAAACGCAGGGGGCGCACTGGAGACGTCAGCCCCTCATAGAGGAGCTACGCCAACAAGCCGGGGTCCTGCACAGCAAGCGTCATGGAGTGATCCAGAGCTTTCTCATAAAGATCTCTGCTTTCTGTCAGTGAATAGAAACATTGCTTCTATTGGGAAGATGAAAACCCAACCTGGTTCTGCATGGACAAGAAGAAGAAGAGCTCTGTACACTGTAACAGAATACAGCGAAAATACAGGGGTTTAGAGAAACCGGGAAACCCATTCCAGGGGGAAAGCCCATTTTTTTCCCCCCAAAAATAAGCGAAAAAAGTGCCTTTTTATTTTTTTTCCTGTAAAATGGCAAAACCCCTTTAAGCAAAAAATTTTCTCTGAAATTTAACATTTATGCGGTTTTTCACAGGGTTTTTCCGTGAAACAAAAAAAAAATGTATCAAAAAAAATGGTTGTAACGCTAGCAAAAAAAAAGGGACTATTGGGGCCAAAATTTTTAGTAAAATTATTTCTATCTTGTAAAAAATTTATAAAACAGCTCTAAAGGGTTTAAAAAGTTTGATATATTTACGTCATATTTTTAGGGTGCATGGTTTATTGGAAATTCCCCGGGCTGTTAAAAATTAAATTTTTCCTTAAAATTCGGCAACTCAGAATTGACATAACATTAAGGACAAATTTGTTTTTTAAAGGGGGCTTCATTTTGGGGAAAAAATGTTCAACCTTTTAAAAGTTTTTTTAACCAAACGGCCCGGGCAAAACTGTGATTCCGGTTATTTTCACCCCTTTGGGGGGTTTACGGTGGTGGCATCATTTGAGGGGTTTTTTTTTGTCGGGAACTTTGAACCTCGGGGGGGCCAAACTAATGGAAAAAAGGGCAAAATACCAAAAAACCCCCTTTAAAAATTTTTTTAAGGCGAAAAAACAGGGGGGGGGGGGGGGGGGGGGGGGGGGGGGGGGGGGGGGGGGGGGGGGGGGGGGGGGGGGGGGGGGGGGGGGGGGGGGGGGGGGGGGGGGGGGGGGTTTTTTTTTTTTTTTTTTTTTTTTTTTTTTTTTTTTTTATGTTTTTTTTTTTTTTTTTATTTTTTTTATTCTTTTTTTTTTTTTTTTTTCTTTTTTTTTTTTTTTTTTTTTTTCGTTTTCCCCATATTGTTTAAGGGGATATAAAATTGACAAGCCAGGGGGGGTGAGAACCAGAAGCCTCCTTACCCATAAAGAGACGTATATCAGCATGGTGTAGCTTGCTCCCTGAGGATTTCTCGTTTCTGCGCCCATTTCAAAGACTTCTCAAACGTTTTTTTTGAAGTTTCAGATCGATGCAAATCTTACCAGGTGAAGATGTAATTTACTTAAATGTTTGTAAAGAACAATTTTTCTCTTACAAACCGTACATAATATCTCCCTATTTTCTGTAATCAATTTATGCTAGTATCATTTTATCATACTTGATTTATCATTGGACTATTGTAAAAATAAAGCTGTGTTATTTCATTATTGACTGGCCTTCTTTAAAGCTGTATTCCGAACTATATAAAACTTAGCAAAACATGTGTGAACATAGCCCTTCCCTGCTCAGAAAGGAATCAACGCAAATCACTGCTGAATTGACTCATCAATAAGGACTGATACAGTATATCTGGAATAATCCCCCCATCATAGCAAGTGGTCTGTTCCACACGGGGTTCTCCCCTGCTGGATCCGGAGGACCCCATGATTTTTCCAGGACCTCTGGGTCATGTGACTCATCAATAAGGACTGAAATACCCACTGGTAATCCCCCCCATCGTATATCCGGCAGGCCCCATGCTCTTTCCATCTTCCCCTCCATCATAGCAAAAGGTCTGTTCCACATGGGGTTACCCACTACTGAACTTGGAGGGCTCCATGATCTTTCCAGAACCACTGGACCATGTGACTTATCAAGAACGACTGAAATATCGATGGTAAACCCCCCACCGAAGCAAGTGTTCTGTTCCACTGCTGGACCTGGAGGGCCCCATGGTCTTTCCAGGACTATTGAGTCATGTGACTCATCAATAAGGACTGATACCTGTGATAATCCCCCCCATTGTAGCAAATAGTCTGCTCCGCATGGGGTTACCCACTGCTGGACCTTGAGGGCACCATGGTCTCTCTAGGACCTCTGGGTCATGTGAATCATCAATAAGGACTCATATATTTGTGATAATCCACCCATCACAGAAACTGGTCTGTTTCACTGCTGAACCTGGAGGGCCCCATGGTCTTTGCAGGACCACTGGATCCTGTTACTCATCAATAATGACTGATTTATCTGTAATAATCCCCCCATTGTAGACAGTGGACTGCTCCGTATGGGGTCACCCACTGTTAGACCTGGTGGGCTCCAGAGGGCCCCATGATATTTGCAGGATGCTGGGCAGCTCCTCATCACCAGCATCTATTACAATGTATTACCCTGTAATATCCTACAGGACAGAAGTCAGGAGGGCCCCATGATATCTATTACAATGTATCACCTTGTATTATCCTACAGGACAGAGGTCTGGAGGGCCCCATGATATCTATTACAATGTATCACCCTGTATTATCCTGCAGGACAGAGGTCTGGAGGGCCCCATGATATCTATTACAATGTATCACCATGTATTATCCTACAGGACAGAGGTATGGGAGGGCCCACATGATAATCTTATTACAATGTATCACCTTGTATTATCCTACAGGACAGGAGTTTGGAGGGCACAATGATATCTATCACAATGTATCACCCGGTATTTTCCTACAGGACAGGAGTCTGGAGGGCCCCATGATATCCTATTACAATGTATCACATCTGTTATTATCCTGCAGGACAGAGGTCTGGAGGGTCCCATGATATCTATTACAATGTATCACCTTGTATTATCCTACAGGACAGGTCTGGAGGGTCCCATGATATCTGTTACAATGTATCACCCTGTATTATCCTACAGGACAGAGGTCTGGAGGGTCCCATGATATCTGTTACAATGTATCACCCTGTATTATCCTACAGGACAGAGGTTGGAGGGGCCCACATGACAATTCTATTACCACTGTATCACCTGTAATATCTACAGGACAGGTCGTGGAGGGTCCCATGATATCTGTTAATGTATCAACTTGTATATCCTACCAGGACAGAGGTCTGGAGGGCCCATAATATCTATTACAATGTTCACCCTCGTATTATCCTGCAGGACACGAGGTCTGGAGGGTCTCCCCATAGATATCTATTACAATCGTTATCACCCTGTAATATCCTACAGGACAGTAGGACGGGTCCCATGATATCTGTCTTACAATGTATCACTGTATTATCATACAGGAGAGGTTCTGGTGGGGTCCCATGATATCTGTTACAATGTATCACCCTGTATTATCCTACAGGAGAGGTCTGGAGGGCCCCATGATATCTTTTACAATGTATCACCCTGTATTATCCTTCAGGACAGAGGTCTGGAGGGTCCCATGATATCTGTTACAATGTATCACCCTGTATTATCCTACAGGACAGGAGTCTGGAGGGTCCCATGATATCTATTACAATGTATCACCCTGTAATATCCTACAGGACAGGTCTGGAGGGTCCCAAATATCTGTTATACAATGTATCACCTGTATTTATCCTACAGGGGAGGAGGTCTGGAGGGTCCCATGATATCTGTTACAATGTATCACCCTGTATTATCTGCAGGACAGAGGTCTGGAAGGCCATGTATCTTATTACAATGTATCACTCTTGTATTATCCTACGGACAGGAGTCTGCGAGAGGGTCCCATGATATCTGTTACCAATGTATTCACCCTTATATCCTACAGCGGGACAGGAGTCTGGAGGGTCCCATGATATCTGTTACAATGTATCACCCTGTATTACCCTACAGGACAGGTCTGGAGGGTCCCATGAGATCTAGTACAATGTATCACCCTGGATTATCCTACAGAAGAGGTCTGGAGGGTCCCATGATGTCTTACAATGTATCACCCTGTATTATCCTACAGGACAGTTCTGGAGGGTCCTATAAAATCTGTTACAATGTATCACCCTGTATTATCCTACAGGACAGGACGTTGGAGTGGTCCAATGATAATCTGTTACAATGTGTTTTTATTCCCAATATCCCATTGTATTATCCTACAGGACAGGTCTGGAGGGTCCCATGATATCTGTTACAATGTATCACCCTGTATTATCCTACAGGACAGGTCTGGAGGGCCCCGTGCATTAACCCTTGCAGCGCAGCGTCTGGAGCCGGTGCTTGGATTGATATCATTGGTTGCTAAGCTTCCGATGTTGCTGCCGCTAACTCTTTCCAAGTCGTCCTGTTTCTATGGTGATCTCACATCTACAGTCTGCATTCGGCTTTGTTTAATGTCCAGGACTTATATTCTGAATCCGGAGATGATTCTGGGGATTCTGAACCACTGAGCCGGACTTGTATCTTCTGGAGTCCAGCCCCGAAAGGGACGGCCTGCTGGAATTTACTAAGACTAATAACAGAGAGCACAACCTGCCACAGTCACAGCCCCGTCCTCACTCAATTGCACCGCGGCACATCAAACTCCAGGCCCGTTGGGCTGAATGCGGCCGGCCATGATATTTGATATGGCCCTTAAAGGGGTCGTCTCACTACAAGGATCGCTGCTGCTTTTTATGTGAAAGATCTTGCCAGAAAAGAAGATTCAAGTTCACTTTGCAATATGTGTCCGCATTACCAGTGTCCTACCTATTCCTAGATATCCCTTTGTGATGGGCTGATCAGCTCCTTCAGGTCACTTTACAGACCTGTGTGATCTCTCCTGATAGGCTGCCAGCACTGGTCACTAGAGCTACAGACCTGTTCTATCTCTCCTGATAGGCTGCCAGCACTGGTTGCTATAGCTACAGACCTGTTAGATCACTAGATAGGCTGCCAGCACTGGTCTCTATAGCTACAGACCTGTTAGATCTCTCCTGATAGGCCGCCAGCAGTGGTCACTATAGCTACAGACCTGTTAGATCTCTCCTGATAGGCGGCCAGCGCTGGTTGCTATATCTACAGATCTGATGAATCTCTCCTGATAGGCTGTCAGCACTGGTTGCTATATCTACAGATCTGATGACTATCTCCTGATAGGCTGCCAGCACTGGTCACTATAGCTACAGACCTGTTCTATTCTCTCCTGGATAGGCTGCCGCACTAGTTGCTATAGATACTTACCTGTTCAATCCTCTCCTGATAGGGCTGCCAGCGACTGGTTTGCTCTAGCTACAGACCTGTTCAATCTCTCTGAGAGGCTGCCAGCACTGGTTGCTATATCTTCAGATCTGATGACATCTCTCCTGATCAGGCTGTAAGCACTGGTATGCCTATAGCTACAGACTGATGAATTCTCCTCATCATAGGCTGCCAGCGCTGGTTGCTATAGCTACAGACCTGTTGAATCTCTCATCATAGGCTGCCAGCGCTGGTTGCTATAGCTACAGACCTATTCGATCTCTCCTGATATGCTGCCAGTGCTGGTTGCTATAGCTACAGATCTGTTCAATCTCTCATCATAGGCTGCCAGCGCGGGTTGCTATAGCTACAGACCTGTTCAGTCTCTCCTAATAGGCTGTCAGCACTGGTTACTATAGCTACAGACCTGGCTTCTACTGCAGCCTAGTAGAAGCCAATAAACACGACCCTGAATTCAAAGTGAAACCAAGAAAACAGGACTGAGGTGAGAGGAATCAATGTAGTGAGACAAGCCCTTTAAGAGCTTAGGCACAGCGAGCAGGGATAGACATGCATGTACCTTAATATCTTGAATTGCCTCCAATTATACATGAAATAAAATCATGATTATGGAACTAAGGGTGAATGAAACCTGTCACGTTTCTGTGCCTGCAGCTCCGGCCACTTTCAGCCAAGACCGGGAGGAAAGTTTTAGGGATGTCCAGGCGAGGCAGGTATGTATGGGTGTCATGGCCGCCTGTCATGCCGGTGATTAATTCTTCCTTCTGTATTCCAGCTGTGTCCTGTATCCTCGGCTGCTTCCATAATCAAACTGCACAACAGACGCTCGGTGTTTAATTCAGCAGCCTCTTCTTAGCAGCGCTCGTCTGCGGAGGCCTCGCCGTGTCACTTCCACGCCATGATGTAGCGGTTATGACAGATGAGTCAGGGGAGCGAGGACGATACGCACCTTCCATCTGCTGGAGGATGGTGGCAATCCCTGCTAACATAAAAAGGCTCAGGTGACAGGGTCCTAAAACCCAAAGCTAAACGCAATGCCAAAAACCCCCCAAAGCCCGTCTTCAGGGCCCCTTGACCCCACAATTTAGCCGCCGGAAAAAGCCCAAAACCTGTTCCTCATTTGATGCCATCGGGCCCCAGCCAAACCGGGCCGGGGGCCAATTTTCCCTAAAATGCAGAAGTAAATAATCGCTTATCGGCAGAACGTCTCCTCGGGTCAACAGGGGGAAACCCTTTTCCCACCCTAAAGAAGTAAATGGCTTCCGGGCCGACGTAGGGATTTAAAACCCCCCACCTCCCCCCCCAACCCTGGGGGGAAAAAGTCAAACCATCAACTTTTTCAATTTTTTGATCAGTGCTAATGGGCAAGTACCTGCCCCTGTGTTATGAATGGTAGAAACTCTCTAGTGTATTAGCTCAGCAGGAGTATCTTCCATTGTCTGTGTTTGTTTTGGGCTGGGGGCATTTAGTTTTTAAAGGAAATTCCAGGGTCCTTTCCTGGGCAGCTGACCTGACTGCGCACCTGAGTCCATTAGCTACTTCTAGTCCCTAAAAAGCTCAGAGGAAGCTGGTAGTCTGTGGAGTGTATAGAAGCACTGGACCTTTTTAAATTTTTATGCCTTTAGATTGTTTTCTTGAAAAATTTTTGTTTAGTTCAAGAGTCTTTAGGTTTGTAGTAATTTTTTGTTTCTTTTATTTTTTTTCTAGTTCAGGTTTTTCAGGTTGAGTAGAATTTTTTGTTTCTTGCATTTATTTTTAGTTCAATTTTGTCAAGGGGTTTTAAATAATTTTGTTTTTTGCATTTATTTTAGTTCAGTTGTGTTGGTTGTAGTAATTTTGTTTTTTGCCTTTATTTTTAGTTTAGTTGTTTTCAGGTTTTTTGTACATTGTTGTTTTTTGCACTCTATTGTCTAGTTCAGTTGTGTCAGGTTGTAGTACATTGTTGTTTCTTGCAGTCTATTTTCTAGTTCAGTTGTGTCAGGTTTAGTAATTGGGTTTTTTTTCTTTTGCAGTTTTATTTTATTTAAAGGTTTTTTTAGTTTTTTTGGGTTTAGGTTGGGAGTAAAATTTTTTTTTTCTTTCTTGTTTAAATTTTTTTAGTTTAGTTGTGTCAGGTTGTAGTATATTGTTTTTTTTCTTTTTCACAAGGGCTTTTTTTTTTTTCAAGTTTTTTAAATTGTGTCAAGGGTTTTTGTATATTGTTTTGGGTTTTTTGCTGTCCCCAAATTTTCTTGTTTTATTGTGTCAAAAAAGGTTTTTTGTTTTTTTTTTTGGCGGGGCTTTTTTTTTTTCTTAAAGTTTTTATTGGGTTTTGGGAGGTTGTTTGTTTTATTGTTTTCTTGCACCCTATTTTTTTAGTTCAGTTGTGTCGGGTTTAAAAATTTTTTGTTGTTTCCCTTCACTAAATTTTTTAGTTTTAGTTTGTGTTCAAAATTTTTTCCCTTTTGGGTTGGGTTTTTCTTTTCTGGGTTTTTTTTTCTTAAGTTTTAAAGTTGTGTCAGGGGTTTTTAGTTAAAATTTTTTTTTCTTGGGAGTCTATTTTCAAGTTAAGTTGTGTCAGGTTGTAGTATATTGTTGTTTCTTGCAGTCTATTGTCTAGTTCAGTTGTGTCAGGTTGTTGTTTCTTGCTGTCTATTTTCTAGTTCAGTTGTGTCAGGTTGTAGTATATTGTTGTTTCTTGCAGTTTATTATTTAGTTCAGTTGTGTCAGGTTGTAGTATATTGTTGTTTCTTGCAGTCTATTTTCAAGGTTTTAAATTGTGTCTGGTTTTTTTGGAAAGGTTTTAATTTGGGTTGTTTTTTTGTTTTTGTTTGTTTTTTGACCGGGTTTTTCAGGGAAAAATTTGATTTGATGGTTGTCTAGCCTTTGCTGAGCCCCTGCCTGGAAGTTGCCAGTTCCTGGAGTCATTTGCTGTAAATAGGGGGCAGTTGGGAGATGGGCTTGCTTTTAGAAAAAGGTTTTTTGGGTTTAATTTATTGATAAAAGGGTTTCCCGGGGCTAGGGAAAGGCATAGGGCAAGCTTTTAAAGGGGTTGTCCCCCAATAAATTGATTCATCTTACCCAGTCCTGTTTTCTTTGGGTTTACAAAAAGAAATTTTTTAGGGGGGCCCCGTTTACCGGCTTCCACTAAAGGTTTTCAATAAAAAACCAAAGGTCTTTTAGCTATAGCAACCAATGCTGGCACCTTTCAGGAGAAAATGGAAACAGGGGCTGTAGCTTTAGCAACCAGTTTCTGGCAAACCTTTTGGAGAGATCAAAAAGGTCTTTAGCTATGCAAACCCGTGCTGGCAGCCCTTTAAGGGGAGATCAAAAAGGTCGTAGCTATCAGCAACCAGTGCTGGCAGCCTATCAAGGGGGGATCAAACAGGGCTTTTAAACCAAAAGCAACCAGTGCTGGGTTTCACCTTAGGGGGATCCCAAAAAGGGCTGTAGCTATACAACCAGTGCTTGGGAGCCTATCAGGGAATAAAACAGGGCTGTGCTATAGCAACCAGTGTTGGCCCGCCTATCAGGAGAGAGCAAACAGGTTTTGTAGTATAAAAACCAGTGCTGGCAGCCCCATCAGGGGAGATCAAACAGGTCTTAGCAAAGCAAACCCTTTCTGGCAGCCCATCATGGGGATATTCAAAAAAGGTCCCGTGGGGTTTACAACCGTGCTGGGGAGCCCATCAGGAGAGATTCAAACAGGTCTGGGACTATAGCGACCTGAGGAGCTGATGCAGCCCATACAAGAGGGGATATCTCAGAATAGGTAGGACACTGTTAATGGACACATATTGCAAGATCTTTAACATAAAAAGCAGCAGCGACCCCTGGAGTGAGACGACCCCTTTAAGGAAAGAATTAGAGACAGTTTTCACTATTACTCATTAATTAGTAGTTTATTACTCATCAGTTATTATTTCATTATTATTTTATTGGAGTAAATTTCCGGCGCCCGTGCACTTGTTTTCATCCGCCTGCTGTCCGTTTGCTAAATCCTTTTGGATTGATACGCTTCATATTGCTATTTCATGTGACTGCGTGCATACCTCCCGGTTTTGCTCGCTGTTGTTTGGAGTCGACCAGCGTCACCAGGGCCGCCGTAAAGGCAGTACAAGGGGTACTGCTGTACGGGGCCCAGTGAACGAAGGGGGCCCGTTGCAAGCGGGGTTTATGGGGAAGAGGGGCCCAGACGCTTCAGCTGTATGGGGCCCTGTAATTTCTGATGGTGGCCCTGAGCGTCACTACCACCATGCAAAAGAAGAGTCAGTCCTAGCTTACTTCAGCATAGATTACCCACCACCCCACCAGGGGTCTGACACCCGCCAGCCGGGAGTAAAGACATCACAGAGTCTGGCACAGTGTTATTACATGTTGGGCCGCTGTCTGGTCTACTGTTCCATCACTGTATAATGAAAAGTTCTACAACTTTGTTACAGACTTTGTTTCGTAATTCCCTGTTCTCTCCTACCAAACCCCCCTCACCTCCTGCCACCCGCCAGTCTCGGCTTCCCCTCCTTCGCTCAACCTGATTTCTCATAAACTCTTGTTATTGCGATGTGTCCCTCATATTTCAACGGTTCAGATTCATTTTCCCCCTTCAGACTCGATTTCGTCCCGTCACCGCTCACGACGTCGCTTTATTGGTTTCATCAATCCTCCTTGAAAAGAAACCAGTGGAGATCTGTGTCTTTATTACACCCTTGAACAGATAGAAATGGGGTCTCGTCATATAATAATAATAATAATCATGGCGGCGGCGGGTTTTAATTGTTTGTTGTTGCAGAACGCTCTCATCTGGTGTCAGGGCCGGTAGCTTCTTCTGCGCGGTTGTCACGTCCTCGCGCTTTCGTTTTAATCAATTTGACTGTAATTAAACGCAATTCAGATGTTTACGGAGAGAAAAGTTCTTGGTGAAGAAGTGATCTTTCTATTCTTACACCGCAAAACATCATTAAAATCCCAGCTGTTTGCCCAGCGAAGACGCCACCGTGACATATTGTTATCATGTGTAGGAATTACATGGGGAGGAGGCGCATGCAAAGCATGAGACCTGAACGGCAAGCTGCACCTTTAATATCAGATTTCCAACATCTCTACATCTATAAATAGGTCATTGCTCCAAATCTCCTGCACAGTTACAGAATACAATTCAGCCCGCCCGCCGCCACCATCAGGGTAAGCTTGCTGCATACTGTATATACCCAGCATTAAGCTTCGTAGCGCTCACTAGTGGCAGCTACATAAAATATCATATAGCTTTGTGTGTAAGCCGGTCACTAAAATTGTACTAAGAAATAAAATGGCCATAAGCCCAGGCTCAGCGAGGAATGTAAGGAACTGCTGTAGAACCACCCAAAGCCTAAAAAGGAAGTGGAAGCCTGAAGTTGTATAACTGTTTACAAACTTTAAAGGAAGAGGGAGCTTGAAGCTGTAGAACATCCCACAGCCTGAACAGGAAGAGGGAACCCGAAGCTGTAGAACCGCCCACAGTCTCAACAGGAAGAGGCAACCGGAAGCTGTAGAACCACCCACAGCCTGAACAGGAAGAGGCAACCTGAAGCTGTATAACCACCCACAGCCTGAACAGGAAGAGGCAACCTGAAGCTGTAGAACCACCCACAGCCTGAACAGGAAGTGAGAACCTGAAACTATAGTACCGCCCACAGCCTGAACAGGAAGTGAGAACATGAAACTATAGTACCGCCCATAGCCTGAACAGGAAGTGAGAACCTGAAACTATAGTACCGCCCTATACCTAAACAGGAAGTGATAGCCTGAAACTATAGTACCGCCCACAGCCTGAACAGGAAGTGAGAACCTGAAACTATAGTACCGCCCACAGCCTGAACAGGAAGTGAGAACCTGAAACTATAGTACCGCCCACAGCCTGAACAGGAAGTGAGAACCTGAAACTATAGTACCACCCACAACCTGAACAGGAAGTGAGAACCTGAACTATAGTACCTCCCACAGCCTGAACAGGAAGTGAGAACATGAAACTATAGTACCGCCCATAGCCTGAACAGGAAGTGAGAACCTGAAACTATAGTACCACCCACAACCTGAACAGGAAGTGAGAACCTGAAACTATAGTACCGCCCACAGCCTGAACAGGAAGTGAGAACCTGAAACTATAGTACCACCCACGACATGAACAGGAAGTGAGAACCTGAAACTATAGTACCGCCCATAGCCTGAACAGGAAGTGGGAGTCTAAAGCTGGCTGTGAAGAGCAGTGTCTGTGAAACAGCATGGTAAGAACACTCCTTTAAGTTTTAGGTTGGAGCCTGTGTTACTCTTTGGGAATTGCACTGTAAGTGGTGAAGGGCGCAGTTGTTTCAGACATTCTCATAATACAACCCCCCAATGTTTACTCTGGGGCAGAGATGGTTTCATTTCTATCCCTGTTTTATTCTCAGTTCTGACAGCACAAAAAAGACAAGTTCTCCAATTAAGGAAAAACTAACATAGCCCAGCGCCGGCATAATTCCTGAAGATCAGCGCTCTCAGCCTTCCCGGCAGCTGCCAGTGGCCAGACGTTTTTTCTGGCAAGGCCGAAACGTACAAAGCATCCAAGAAAAATATTCTGCGGCCTTTATAGTCTCAGAGCCGGTGTCAGAGGGAGATTTCGGATCAATATTAACATCCTGGATTTAGGAGATTTGCTAAAGTGCAGTCAGGCTTGCTCCTCTTTCTGAGCCTGATGTCACTTTAACCGAGTGTAGCATATATAAAGCAGAAGAGGCTGGAGGTAGAAATGATGGGGATGGGAGCACAGGTGATAAAGGTGGAGGTAGAAATGATGGGGATGGGAGCACAGGTGATAAAGGTGGAGGTAGAAATGATGGGGATGGGAGTACAGGTGATAAAGGTGGAGGTAGAAATGATGGGGATGGGAGCACAGGTGATATAGGTGGAGGTAGAAATGATGGTGATGGGAGTACAGGTGATAAAGGTGGAGGTAGAAATGATGGGGATGGGAGTACAGGTGATAAAGATGGGAGTAGAAATGATGGGGATGGGAGCACAGGTGATAAAGGTGGAGGTAGAAATGATGGGGATGGGAGTACAGGTGATAAAGGTGGAGGTAGAAATGATGGGGATGGGAGCACAGGTGATAAAGGTGGAGGTAGAAATGATGGTGATGGGAGCACAGGTGATAAAGGTGGAGGTAGAAATGATGGTGATGGGAGCACAGGTGATAAAGGTGGAGGTAGAGATGATGGGGATGGGAGCACAGGTGATAAAGGTGGAGGTAGAAATGATGGGGATGGGAGCACAGGTGATAAAGGTGGAGGTAGAAATGATGGGGATGGGAGTACAGGTGATATAGGTGGAGGTAGAAATGATGGTGATGGGAGTACAGGTGATAAAGGTGGAGGTAGAAATGATGGGGATGGGAGTACAGGTGATAAAGGTGGAGGTAGAAATGATGGTGATGGGAGTACAGGTGATAAAGGTGGAGGTAGAAATGATGGGGATGGGAGCACAGGTGATATAGGTGGAGGTAGAAATGATGGTGATGGGAGTACAGGTGATAAAGGTGGAGGTAGAAATGATGGTGATGGGAGCACAGGTGATAAAGCTGAGGTAGAAATGATGGTGATGGGAGCACAGGTGATAAAGGTGGAGGTAGAAATGATGGGGATGGGAGCACAGGTGATAATGGTGGGAGTAGAAATGATGGGGATGGGAGTACAGGTGATAAAGGTGGAGGTAGAAATGATGGGGATGGGAGTACAGGTGATAAAGATGGGAGTAGAAATGATGGGGATGGGAGCACAGGTGATAATGGTGGGAGTAGAAATGATGGGGATGGGAGCACAGGTGATAAAGGTGGAGGTAGAAATGATGGTGATGGGAGTACAGGTGATAAAGGTGGGAGTAGAAATGATGGGGATGGGAGCACAGGTGATAATGGTGGGAGTAGAAATGATGGTGATGGGAGCACAGGTGATAAAGGTGGGAGTAGAAATGATGGGGATGGGAGCACAGGTGATAATGGTGGGAGTAGAAATGATGGGGATGGGAGTACAGGTGATAAAGATGGGAGTAGAGATGATGGGGACGGGAGCACAGGTGATAACATGGGAGCAGAAATTATGGTGTCGGGAGCACAGGTGATAATGGTGGAGGTAGAAATGATGGTGATGGGAGCAAAGGTGATAATGGTGGAGGTAGAAATTATGGTGACGGGAGTACAGGGGTTTAAAAAGGGGGGGGTGAAATGGGGAGGGGACAGGGATAAAGGGGGAGGTAAAATGATGGGGAGGGGACAGGGGATAAAGTGGGGTAGAAAGATTGGAGGAGAAAGGGATAAGGGGGGGAAAAATATGGGGTTTGGAGCCCCGGGTAAAGTGGGAGGGAGAAATTAGGGGAGGGAGACCGGGGATAAAGGTGGGGTAGAAATGGGGGTGGGAGACAGGTGAAAAGTAAGGGAGAAATGATGGGGTGGGGTACAGGTATAAAAGGGGGAGGTAAATGATGGGGGATGGGGGACAGGTATAAAATGGAGAGAAAAATGGGGGGGGAGCCCGGTGATAAAGGTGGAGGGAGAAATTGGGATGGGGACAGGGTTTTAAAATGGAGGGAGAAATGATGGGGATGGGAAAAACAGGTTAAAGGTGGAGGTAGAAATTGGGGGGAGACAAGGTGAAAAGGTGAGGTAGGGG